>APFE031190142.1:16472-66002 GCA_000404065.3 Pinus taeda | reverse complement strand
TACCAATTGTTGGAAATAATACTGAGAGGGGGGGGTGAATTAGTATTATCTGGTCAATTATTTTCTTTTTCAAACCCAAAACATATACGCTACTTCAGTTAGATGAACCCGCGTATATACGCAACTACAGATAAGGAAACCCGCGTATACTATGCAAATTTATAATTTACTTTATTCTACAGATGTTGATCATTAATTTATGCAACATAATCGTATAAATAGTTACCAGGAATAGTAAAACAAAGCAAAAGACAACCACACACAAGAACACAAGATATAAGGTGGAAACCCAATGTGGGTGAAAACCACTTGCTGCAATTCGTCTCTATCTTCTTTTAATTAGAAACTTCTTTATACAATGATTCTGTACTAGTGCAGTCCTTTACCAGTTCGCAGGCTGCTACTTGCAGAGAGCTACAACCCTCTCTCATTTTCCAGCTTCTCCTGGAAGGGAGCTACAACCCCCTTAGTTCTTGTACTAGTTGAGATAATAGTACGCAGGCTGCTACCTGCAGAAGGCTACAACCTTCTCTTTCTTCCAGGGACCACATTTCATAAATTTTTAGACTGGATCCACTAATAACATCAATCAAACATCAAGAATTTCTGCATCAACCAATTATCTTTTCACCAATCAAGACTGAATCAAAATGAACACTTCTCTGACAACTGTACCCAAATCATAGTAACTGTAATCACACCCCAAATTCTGAACCCAAATCACTGCAATAATCAACAAAAGTAGCTAGAACATAAATTAAGAGACGTACGCTACTTCAATTTTCAGAAACCTGCGTGCATACACTTCTGTGTTAAGATCAACCTGCATATACGCTCTTTTGACTTACAGAAACTACGTGTATACACTTCTGTGCTAAGATCAACCTGCGTATACACACTTTTGACTTACAGAAATTGCTTGTATACGCTTCTGTGCTAAGATCAACCTACGTATATGCCCTTTTGACTTATAGAAACTACGTGTATACGCGCCTTTGCTTCAGTGAACCTGCGTACAGATCTATAAAGATAATTTACCCCTTCAAATGTTTAGATATTAGTTTACCCAGATTACCAGATTTATAAATCAAGCAAGCGCCACATAGAACAGATCAAAATCATACAAAGATACTCCCATTCAAACCTTAAGATTTTGACTCATCAAAAGAACTTATCCTTCTCCTTGCGCTCAAGTTCCTTCTTCCTTCAGATCCAGATCTGCACCATAACCCAATCACTATATTACAAATCTAACACTTTATCAGATATTCAATAATTCAGATGATCCCTTTCCAAATGATCTCCTTCCTCTTTTATAGCCTTAGGCCTTTCACAATACCATGGACCCAATACTTGGGATCAACACTTATGACGAGATATCATTGCCCAAAACCATAGGTTCAAATACCAAGTACTAAATACCACGGACCAAAAATAAGTTCTCCCACATGTACGCGCTTTTCCTTGCATGAAAGTGCGTGTATACGCATACGCGCCTTGGGAACGTCCAACCCGTGTGTATACGCGGCTTCGTCAAAGTGAACCTGCGTATATGTCTTTTTATTCTTTCTGAGTGCCTGAACTATGATCTGTCACCAGAGTGAGTTGCCATCAAGGACAACACCAATGCCATAGCGCCAAACCTATGCCATAATGCCAACAAATTTATTTTTAGTGATAGACTTTGTGAAGATGTCTGCAACCTGCTACTCAGTGGGGCAGTACTGCAGTGATATGACTCAACCACAGATCAACTCGCAGATGTAATGCATGTGAATCTCGATGTGCTTGGTCCTCTGCCTCTGAATTGGATCAATCGATATCTGAATGGACCCCTGATTTTCACAAAATATGACAGTCAGAAGTGGATTCTGGATACCAAACTCGGAGAGAAGCCCCTGTAACCAAACAACCTATGTAGCTACATTCGTTGCACCTCTATACTCTGCCTCGGCTGTAGATAAAGCAATCATGGATTGATTCTTGCTAAACCAGCAAAAAGGCCCTGAACCAAATCTGAAAACATAACCAGAGGTGGAATTGCAGTCTATACCATCGCTAGTGCAATCATAATCTGTGTACCCAATCAGTGAAAGTGGGCAATCTGCAGCATGAAAGATACCAAAACTGGAAGTACCTTTCACATATCTAAGGATTCTCTTTGCAGCTTTCCAATGAATTTCATGGGGCTCTTGCATATATCTAGAACAAACTCCTACTGCAAAAGATATATCAGGTCGGGTGTGAGTAAGATACAACAAACTCCCAACCAACTGTCAATATAGTGTACTGTCCACCAAAGGTGTAGTACCTGCATCCTCAAATCTGATCCATGAAAGAAAGGGAGATGTTACTGGCTTGCATTCTGTCATCTGAAAGTGGACAAGTATATCTGATGCATACTTCGACTGTTCCATCTTTATCCTTGAAGTAGACTGAGAAACTTCAAGACCAAGAAAGTAGTGCAACAGTCCCAAATCTGTCATGGAAAATCGATCGTGCAATGTTGATTTTGCCGAATCAATAGCTGGGGTAATGTTCCCTGTCATCAGTAAATCATCTACATAAAGCACTATCAGCAAAAGGGAAGAATCAAGTTGCATCAAATAAACATTTGGATCAGATTTGCATCGAATGAATCCAATGGAAAGCAGGAAAGAATCCATGTTTGCATACTAGGATCTGGGAGCCTATTTTAGGCCGTACAAAGATTTCTCTAATCTGCAAACAAGGGAAGAGTTCTAAATGTATCCCTATGGATACTCCATATATATCTCCTCCTTATCCATGAATAAATGCACTCTTCACATCCATGTGATGAACTTCCCATCTGCGAGAAGCAGCAATGGCTAAAACTAGTCGAATGGAGTCCATTTTTGCAACAGGTGCAAATGTCTCTGTGTAGTCTATGACATGTACTTGTGAGTATCCTTTTGCAACAAGTTGATATTTGTGCTGTTGATCTCACCATCTATAGCAATCTTTGTTCGATAGATCCATTAGCATCGAACAAGCTTTCTTCCTTTCGGAAGTGGAACCAAGTCCCATGTATTGTTTTCCATGAGAGCAAAGTACTCTTCATCCATGGCAGCCTCCCAAAGCAGGTTTCCAGCAGCCTCAGAGTGTTATTGTGGATCTGAACCAAGTGTCATATAACAATGTATGGGAAGCAATGGTTCAGTGGCAGCCAAGGCTTGAAGAGCCCCAAAAAACTGTGATCTAGTCCTTCTCGCATCTACAGGATCACTGACTAGTTCACCCGCATCTTGCAGGATTTTCTCTGCCCAAGTCGGCAGCTGAGTTGGAGCAGCCATGACCTACTCCTCATCCTTTGAATCAGACCCAATAGGCTTCTCTGATGGCTACTCCGAAGTGCTCAAAGAAGTTTCAGGCTCCTCCTCATCAGTGGCAACAAGCGATTCCTCGGTAGGGTCTGCTGAAAAATCATGCAGTGGTTCTTCTTCAAACTTCACACTTTAAGCTACAAGGAAATTTTCAGTGTGAGAGTCCAGCAATCTATATCCTTTGACATTGTCAGGATATCCAACAAAGATAAATTCAACACTTTGAGGCTCCAAAGCCTTCCTCTTATCTGTCGGAATGTGAGCCCATGCTCGTGAAACAAAAATGTGAAAGTGCGACACTTTTAGTTTCTTACCGATACAACATTCAAATGGAGTGGTGCCTTTGAGTGCTTTGTGAGGAATGCGGTTCTAAATGTATGCTGCACAATTAATAGCTTCAGCCCATAGCTTAGGAGCTAATGATTTGAACTGTAGCATACAATTGGCCATCTCTTTCAATGACCGTTTTTTCCTCTCCGCAACACCATTCTGTTGTGGTGTATATGGCATTGTGTGTTGTAGCTGTATACCTGCATCAATACAAAGTTGTTGCACATCTTTGTTGACATACTCCCCCTCATTATCAATACGGAGTATCTTAATCTTACACCCAGACTCATTCTCAGCAAGTGCTTTAAATTCCATAAGGCATTCAAATACTTCCGATTTTAATTTCAGAAAAAATACCTAAGTAAAGCGAGAGAAATCATCTATGAAGGTGAGTACATATCGAGCCTTACTGATTGAAGGTTGTGGGAATGGGCCCGTGATGCCACTATGAATCAGCCCAAGAGGTGAAGAAGCTCTCTGTGCCTTCTCTTTGTCAAACTTTTGCTCTGGATGCTTACCAAGAATGCACCCTTGACATACACCGCTTGTGAGTTTAGTAGCGGGCAATCCTTCTACCATGTTTTCCTTGCTGAGTTGATGCACGTACTTATAGTTTATATGGCCAAATATTTCATGCCATAACTTGCTGATATCATTATATTGTGACAGAAATACAGTGCTAATATATTTAGGAACAAAGTGGGAGAAGAAATACAAACGAGAACCGTGATCTGCAATTCCATGTGCAAGATGTGAACCCATGGAAATGTCGGTAATCACTGCGGAGTCCGGAGTGAACTCCACCTTCCTTCCAGAGCCGGAATGAGTGAACTGATATATTGAAAGAATTTTGCAGACAACGAGGGAACATGAGGCACATTTGTGAAGTAGCCCCCTTCAAGGTCTACAATTCCTTCTCCGCACACCTTTGCAGGTGTGGCATCTCCCAAGTAAATTGGGGATCTGGTGCTTTCTTCGATGGAGGAAAATTCATATTTCGATGCAACCATATGGTTTGATGCACCTGAATCAAGGATCCAAGCTGATGGAATGGATGTGACAGCCATTAAAGCATTACCATCTCATGCTCTCCCTCTCCCATATCCCGTTCTGTTATCATCCTTCTTCTTTGCATTCTCGGGAACGGTGAGATTGTGTTGCTGCAATTGCTTAGCCATCTCATCGATTATTTTCCTCATGCAATTTTCTTCGGGATGAAAACCTTTGGAACAGTAGTTGCAAAGTGTTCTTTCCTTCTTCTTCTTTCCCTTAGGCAAAGAAGAGCTCTCTGAATATTGTACGGGTCTCTCCTTCTTCAATTCATTAAATTTACCCTTCCCTTTTTGCTTGTCTCTTCCACTGCTCTTTGGAGCATCAGTAGCTGCAAGTGCTTGGTTCTTGAACACTTGATGGCACCCATTTAGAATAAATTAGCTTTCTCTTGAGTCAATTCTGCAATGAAGTCATTCAATGGAGGCATTTTCCATTTTTCCTGAGTCAATTTAGATGCTTGAAAAGGTGATACAAATTCGAAATATTCAGGGCCTAATTTCGCGAGAATCGAAAGGATGAGTTGATCTTCTACTTTCTTGACTCCACATGCATCAAGTTCAATGAGGAGGGATTTAAACTTGGTGAAGTATCCTTGCAGGTTACTGAAGAGTTGGACTAAGGGATATGAGTTCATTCTCCAGTTGATGCACTCTCATTTCATCTTGCTTGCGAATAGTCCTTCCAATGTGGTCCAGACCGCATCGGGAGTAGTGGCTCCGCCGACATGAAAGAGGAGTTCTCTGGAAATTGATAGGCATATCAACCCAATTGCTTCATCTAATTTATTGAAATACTTGATCTTCTCCACTGTAGAAGTCGGTTCAATCTTCGTTCCCATTGTTACCCTATAAAGCACTTTGCTTCGGAGGAGTAGAGTGATCTCTGTCTTCCATTCAAAGTAATTGAAAGGATTTAGAACGAGTTTGGTGGGTTGAGAGAGATGATCCATTGCTTGTTTCTGAACCTCTTGATGATCTATACCTGTAAATAAAACCGTGTACAATCCACTAGATTCAAACTAGCTTTGATACCATGTAGAGTTCCTGCAAAAACTTCGACAGATCTAGAATTCTAGTTAAATTAAACACAAGTAATTCGCTGATATTCAAGAAAGGAGACAAAAAAATTTCTCCATAAAATCAATGTATTAAATTAATGAACAATACATGAGCAACCAAACCTCTAATCCCAAAGGGAGGTGGTTATATAGAACTTGTTGAATCTAGAAAACTAGTAAAAAACTAGAAAAGGCTAAGAAAAGCTAAAGGGAGGCCTAAAATAGCAACAATGACTCAAGACAACCTATGCCAAATATCAGCCATGAGGAAAGCACAAGGTGTTGAAAATAGCAACAAAAATGCTAAAAATAGAAGTGATAAAAATAGCACTGCTATAAATAGCAGTTTGGGTACCAGTGCTGGATTGAGCAACAGGGAATGAAAAATGGAAGTGCTAAAAATAACATTCTATTTTTAGTAGTTCAGGATGGATTCCTATTTTAGTCAGTCCCTCGACTAAAAATAGGAAGTAAAATTTGAATTTGATATTAACAGCGGGTTGAAAATTAATTAATTAATTCATCTTGAGTTAATTAGTTAAGGAAAATAAAACTTGAAGTCTATGTGAGGACATGCAACAATTTATCTATTAATTGAGGAATTTATCCATCAGTTAAAGAGATAAGGATGAGTTGTAATAATGAGTTGTAATTAGTTGGCTCAGTTAACTGAGTCAAGTCCAGTTAGATTAATTTAACAGTTTGTTAAATTAATGAGAGTTCAGTTAGTTAATGCTTGCATGCATGTAACTATTGTATTTCAAATAACTAAGTATTCACTCATGGATAACTCATGCATGTCAGTTCAGACAGAGACCCAGTTGAGATCAGAGAAGGGACAGTGTACTATCATTTGGATGAATATTTTTCCTATAAAGGAAGCTCATCCATGAGAAGGATTTATCTCCTTCACGACTGCGTAGTTGGATAAGAGGTTAGTGAGTGTGTGAAGAGGCCAATTCACACAAGTGGTTGCACTAGACCCCAATTAAAATTGCGCAAAGAAATAGGAGGCTTGGAGGGCAGACCAGAGGTTAGATAGAGGCATTTGACTGTCTATGAGCAGCAAAGGTATTGCAGAGAGAGCAGGATATCTTTTCAGCTGATTCTTTTTATATGTTGTTGAGGATCTCCACTTGATTGATAATACAGTGTTTGGGTTTTATGCTGGTGTTTTCCCCAGTGATATATTCTGTGTTATGTGTGATTTATTCCTTCTTATCAGTTATATGTGTTCATGCTTGATGTTGCTCATGGTTGATTAGCTTCCGCAAAGTTTATGGTAGATGTAGATCTAGTATTATGCTTTAGTACATTGCATATATCAGTTTGATCTGCAGGTGAAATTTCTACATGATATTAGTGAGCTAGCTGATTTGTAGAGAAAATTCTACAAGAGGAGGGGCGCATTTCCCACGGAAGGCAACTTTAAAACATGCTAAAATGGCATGGGGGACCAAATCCCTTGATTTAAGGGGGAATCTTCATGTGGGACGCCAATCCTCAAATAACTCAAGTGGATGAGGTGTGGTTAGGTGTGAACATGCACTTAGATGTCTAAATGGTTTAGGAAAGTGGTTGGACCAATATTTTTGTAATGTTAAGCCTTTAAAGGAAAAAAACAAGGGAAAGTTGGTCCACCGAGCTAGTTTACGAAAAACCAAGTGTGAACATGATTTTTAGTGCATGTGGCTAAGTCAAGGATACTTAGGCTAAAAAACAGATATAGATGTTAGGATTATATTCCAATAGCAAGAGCTTCTAATGGGGTAAGGGTTAGCAAATGGATTTTGAAGAGTTGAGAAACAAATCAACCAAGAAATGTTTCTCACATTATCAAACCTACAACAACCCTTTAAGGTGGAGACAAATGTGAGTTGGTATGCCATGGGAGTAGTCTTGATGCAAAGAAGGCCTTTATGCTACAATTTCAAAGTATTTCTATGATAGTCAAATACGTCTCATGGGTTCAATGATCTAGAATACTTGGAATATACTAGAAAAATCAATTTATAGGAGTAATAATGATATATAAAATTTATGAATCAATGATATTGATTGTACAATGAGGGCCTCGTATGTATACCTAGGTGGGATGCCCTTTCATGAATAGTCGTATCTATTTGGACATGTCCTTTCATAATAATAATTATTATGTTTATACTAATTATTAATATTAATAATTAATTGATATATATATATATATATATATATATATATATATATATATATATATATATATATATATATATATATATATGAATGAAAATGCATGCTATATTTTTCTTTTTCTTGTAATCTATTCACATCTTTTTAATTCTTGGAGTTGTCATATTTGAAAATACAAGATGATATGAATTTTTGAGTAGAAAGAAAAATTTTCGAATTAAAGAATGATTTAACCATTCCAATTTGGTCTTATGTGGAACCTTGCACTTACTCAATATCATAAATGAATTGTTATCATAAGAGTAATGTTGAGAAATCACTAGGGCAACTAATTAGGGTTGATTTCTCTTACTTGATAATTTCTTGTGAATATATGTTGGCTTATTATTACTTTTATTATGTTCTCTTCATCAAACAGTTACCAAAATATAAATAATGAAGATCACAAAAGACAATGAACACAAGATATAGGCTCCAAGGCAGGGAAAAACCCCACAAGGGGGAAAACCGAACCAATCGTTTCTTCTTATAGAATCAGATCAAAGTGAGAAATACAAGACCTAAAAACCAAGACCAAGACCTCCCATAAGACCCAATTCAACCCTCCTTCAAACCTTCCTTAACTAAGTCAAATCCAACCAAGTCAACAATAGTCAAAACTCTTCAAATCTTGGTCAAACTCTGATTTTTAGAAATACAACACTTTTGAAACAATTTGGCCCCTACAATAGGTTTGACCCTTTGCATGTGTGATAAAAATTAGGGCAGAATCTTCATGCGTGTAGCAAAATTCTCTCTCCTTTGACATTTTCTCTCTCTCTCCCTCGAATTTCACTCTTCTTGCTAGATGTTTTCATTGATTTATCTCTCTTATTGGCACAAAAATATAAGTTGATAATTATGATCCAAATGAGGTCGAGTTGCACTGTATTTATACACATCCAAGGGGTTGAATAGGTCCCTTCTAGGGCCAACTTGTCTAGACAAGGCCAACTTGGTTTCGTCGGGACAAAATTGACTGTTTTTACTCAAATAAAATTATTTTTCTTCTTTCGTTGAGAAGTTCAAATGGAACTTGACTTAAGTACAATAGATTGATTCAATAAACCCTATAATCATGAAGAACATGCTTGACTAATTAAATAATAATGATATTAGATTATTTTTCTTCTTTTTCTTTTTCATGAAATACAAGATGATACAAGTACAATGATAATTATGAAGACCGAACCTAGTTACATTTTCCAACACTCCCTCTTAACTAGGGAGGTATTCATAGATACACAACCAAGTACAAGGATACTCTCAAATTGAAATATTCTCATACGAAGAGTTTGTATTGATAAGCCATCATCAAACATCAGTATCATAACCAACATAGTCAAATTGCAATATAGCAAGGCCTTGACTAAAAAACTCTAACTCTCCACTAGATTAGAGCACAATGTTGGGAGGTATACATTTGGACACCACCACCATCACCTCTCAAGGCAAATACCCCATATGGATGTTCACCAAGTATGTCCTTATAAGACTATTCTTATCTTGGATTCCCAATCCTCAAAGAATATTGGTCCTCTTCAACTACTCTTATCTTGGATACCTTGTCCTATCCTTAAAGAGTATTGGTCCATGAGACTACTTCCTATCTTGGATTTCAAATCCTCAAGGAGTATCTATCTTAGATGCTTATCCAATCCTTCATTCCCCCTATCAGTTACTTCATTAGACTTACGACTATTAGTCCTAGCCTAGTGCATGACACATGGAGAATACAATGTCCATAATCACTCCCTCTCAACCAAGGAGGAGATCCATACTCCTTCTTAACCAAGGAGACACAACCATAAACCTTAGCTTGTTTGAATCATCAGCTAATGGTTCTTTCGTGGAGATCTTAGTTGTAGTTGCAAGGCTCTTATCTCACTTCACGTCATACCTGATCTTCGACCTTCTTAGAGTTCAAACATTTTATGGAGCCAAACTCTTTCACAATCTATCTTTGTGACATGGTTTTTCCATCCTCCTTTTATATCACTTTCCATTAACCATTAATTTTAGTATCTATGTTATCAAAATTATATTATCAAACCAATCAATGTAGAGCTTAATTGTAGCTCTCTCTATCCATCTGGGGAAAGTGAACTTCTTCTAGATCAACATAGAATCCATTATACCATCAAGTGATCAACAAACTATCTCATGACTTCCTATATCAAATTGATCCCTTTCCTACCTCTATAATATACACACTTCTACCATATATTCTTTCGGGAAGTCATACCATATCCAAACATATTTTCTCGTCATCGGAACAAGTGAAGCTACTTTCCAAATTTCAAACTATAGGATCATTCAAGACACTTCGTGCTTCTAGCTCCCTTTGAAGTTATCATTATTATCTTCCTTAGGTTATTCAAGAGAGGATGTCAGATGTTTTTCAATATCATCGTGTGTTCTACCCATCTGTCATGCTACTATATATCGAATAACCATATGGAAGAGTCTTAACTTTCTAAAATAATCAAAACAACCATGCTAATGTTTCCAATATAGTTCTGCATCCAACTCTCCCTTCAATATTCTTTGAAGAAACCATTTCTTTAACTTTCCATGAAGATGATTTATATGACGAGATTCCTTCCTTAAGACGAGAAATTCTCCAAGTATACCTTCATGCAATAACTTGACTATCTTTTCACCTTCAAAATTATATACTGCTTTCGATGCTGCTTCAATAATATTCTAGTGCATGATACTTTGATTCTTCCATACACTTATGAACCTTCTATGATGTTGCATATTGTTCTTTTTTCTGCTTAATGGATCTGCTTGTGGTTCCTTTTCTACTAAATGACAACTTCTAGATCATCAAGACACAATGTAGTTGTTACATGAACTCTGAAGTGCTAGATGGTCCAAATCCTTTTATACTTTCTCTTGCTAGATGTTTAGATGACCAATTCTAATAAAATGTAATTGACTATGTAGATTTTAACACTTCTAATGCCTTATGCCTCTTTTCATGATGCTACAACTTGTAGAATCCAAGACTCTTCTATAAATGTAATTGCATATGCTATTCTAACTGCTTTTTTCGAATGAAAGAGAAAACAAATTACTAGCAGACCTAGTAGTGGTGGATTTATTCAATAATATAGATCCTTATGATCTTCATTCTTTGGTTTCTTTTTAGGTTCTTCATTTTCTTCAATAATGTGAGCTCAACTTCTTTCCTTCCTCTTATTGTTCTTCCTGTTTTGAGGATCCTTGGAACAATCCCTTCTAAAGTGTCCATACTCATTAAATCCAAATCATTGTACATTGGACATGTCTTGGCCTCCATATGGCTCATTGTTGTTGTTGCACTTTCGACGAGGTTCAAATCTTCCAAAATTTCCAAACTTCTTTGATCTAGCAACAAATCCTTGAGACTTTTCATTGTTGGGTTCAATGTCATCCTTGGCTTTCAATCTTGTTTCTTCTATAATACACAAAGCCCATAGTGTTGGAAATAGTACTGAGAGGGGGGGGGGGTGTGTGAATCAGTATTAGCAATTTAACAATTTTTCATTTCCATAAACAAATTGATATACGCTACTTCTGTTAATTAAACCTGCGTATATACACAACTGTGTTTAGAGAAAACCATGTATATCTTGAAGACTTCTAATTTAGTTAGCGGATCTTAATCTGTGTATCAGAACCATAAAACAGTAATCAAGTGCAGTAAACAGTATAGGCAATCACACACATGAACACAAGATATAAGGTGGAAACCCAATGTGGGTGAAAACCACCTGCTGCAATTCATCTTTATCTTCTTTTAATAAGAAACTTCTTTTTACAATATTTCTGTGCTGGTGCAGTCTTATACTAGTACGCAGGCTACTACCTACAAAAGGCTACAACCTTGTCTCATTCTCCAGCTTCTCTTGGAAGGGAGCTACAACCCCCTTAGCTCTTGTACTAGCTGATGTCCTAGTACGTAGGTGCTGACCTACAGAAGGCTACAACCTTCTCTTTTCTTCCAAGGACCACGTTTCATAAATTTTCAGACTGGATCCATCAATAGCATCAGTCAAACATCAAATATATCTGCATCAACCAAACTCCTTTGCACCAACCAAAAATTGAATCACACAGTCACTTCTCTGAATGTTGTAACCAGAATACAGTAACAGTACCAAAACCCAGAACACTGCAAAAGTAGATAGAAGTAGCTAAAACATATTTTATGAAATGTACACTTCTTCAATATGTAGAACCTGCGTGCATACACTGCTATATTAAGGAAAACCTACGTATACGCTATTTTGAATTAGCGAACTAGCGTGTATACGTGCCTTTGCTATGCTGAACCTGCGTACAAATCTATAAAAGATAATTTACCCTTTTCAAATATTCAGACATCAGTCCTACCCAGATTATCAGATTTACAGATCAAGTCATGCACCAAATATAACAGATCAAAATCACAAAAAGATACTTCTCTTCAAGCCTTAAGATCTTGACCCATCAATAGAACTTATCCTTCTTCTAGTGCTCAGGTTCCTCCTTGATTCAAATCTAGCTATGCACCATAACCCAATGACCAATATTCTAGATCTTGCTCTTCATAAGATATTCAATGCTTGAGTACCTTTTCCTAATGATATCCTTCCCCTTTCATAGTCTTAGGCCTTACTTAATACCATGGTCCAAAACCACTTAGAACCAATACTTGGGACCCAATACCTAGGTTCAACACTTCGGACGAGATATCATGGTCCAAAACCATAGGTCGAAATACCAAGGACTAAATACCATGGACTAAAAACAAGGTTTCCCACATGTACGCGCTTTTCCTTGCATGAAAGTGCGTGCATACGCATTCGCGCCTTTTGATCGGCTATCCCGCATGTATACGCGGCTTGGTAAATGGGAATTTGGGTATACCTTCTTTTCCTTTATTCTAAGAGCCTGTGAGCCTGAACTGTCATTTGAATGATTTGCCGAGTGAGTTGCCATCAAGGAAAATACCTGTGCCATAATGCTAAGGCTGTGTTATAATGCCAACACATAGATAATCGAAGTTTGGAGTATCCTTTCTTCAATAAATGTTGGTCACAAAACTACTCCATTATGAAGGTAAAGCATTGAGTGCACAAGTAGTTGATTCAAAATTGGATATGAATTCTCCAAGCCCTTCTAGTTGTTGTAAAATGTAACTAGGTTCGGTCTTCACAATGACATGTAAATGATCTTTGTAAATAATGAAAAGAAGAGAATAACATGATTTTTTATAATGCCTTTCTTCATGGGTTTCATGAGCAAGAGGTTTATTTTAGATGGCTCCCATTGAGAGTCTTAGGATTTATCAAAGAGTCAATGTCATGTTGAATGAAATATAGTAAAATATCCCTCCAATGACAAGCACACAATGCTCTTCCTATGTTGGCTTGCAAGATGAAATAATAACTCATGTCGGCTCAGCTATATGGAGACACATATATTCAAGATGTCATGTTGGCTTAATATATGGACAAACCATTAAAAATAGAGTGAACGATTTTCACATTAGAATAGTGAATTAGTCTAATACATCTTTGATTTTTTCAGTAGAAAAAGGAAGAGAGAAGTTTGATGATGGTAGAGTGAAGTTCGAATGGGTCCTGATGATTTCGAGTATATAGTAGCAACAAGAAGTTAGGATTATCTTAGAGATTATCGAGTATGATTGGTGCCCTAAACACAATCATATAGTTTGAATAAAATGCCACAGTTTAGACCATCTTGAAGTATGAATATGATCAAAGAAAAGGGAACTTAGATCTCTCTTTCTATACTTCGGATGGGCAGTGACACATGAGATGACAGTTTGTAATGGTAAGGTGTTCAAGGGAAATTAGATCCCTATAAACTTCAGATCACGGAGGTAGCAACAAAGCTCAGATCACAGTGGAAGTAATCTCAGTTAGGAAGTTTAGATCTATGAAGTGGATATAATAACAGTATAGATACTACCTTGCAATACCTTTGTCTCGATGTTACCTCAAGTGCAGTAAGGTATCTTTGATGACATGATATTTCATTGTCATGAGAAGAGGTGATCATAGTTTATGCTATGAAGAAGATCAAAGTGGAAGAGAGGAAGATAACAAGAGAAGATGGAAAAAGGACACGTGTCTTGGTCTTCGAGAGGCTACTAGGTCAAGGGTCTTCGTCTTGGTATTCGCTAATTGGAATCTCTACAAGAAGAATTTGTGCGGGTTTTCCTCTCGAAGAGTGAGAGGTTTTGGCCTTGGATCTTAGCCTACATTCTATATCTCTTTTCTATTGATGTTCATGCATTGATTACTGTTTGATGAAGAAGAACACTAAGAATATAACATAAAGAAGATCCTAATCTAAACAAGTAAAAAGCATTCACAAGCAGTCACTAATAGAAGAGAAATCAACTAATACTAATGCCCTAGATTTATCAACATGGTATCAGAGCTAAGATGATGAAATCAAAGGAAGGGAAACTAATCAAAGAGACATTCAAGGATCGAGTTTCAAGAAAGGAATCAAGGCAAGTCAAAGGTTATCCAAGAAAAAGATCAAGGTCTACATTGAAGAATCAAACCCTAGATTGAAGAAGCAGTCTACAACAACAAAAGTTTTGGATCCTATAGTAATCATAAAAAGACCACAAAGACCCTCATCAAGTTATCTACAAAGCAAGGTAGCTTGAAGTACTTTAAAGTTGAATATCACATGATCTTGGAGAGAGTCTAAATGCTAGAAGCATTTCTGATCTACACTACAAGAGAAGTCGAAGTATCTTGAAGGTGAGAAGGCATTATCATCATCTTCAAAGCTATAAGGCAAGCTCCCTATCATTGCATCAAGGATCCCCTCCTTATCCTTGTAGAAGATCATCCAAGGAAGCAGCAAAACATCCTCATCTATCACCATCAACAAAGAGAGCTAGATATAAATGATTTATCATCATAAAGGAGCAATCTCCTCTCACTGAAGAAGGGTTTTTTATTTGGAAGAAGATAATCCAGAAGGAGCACTAATACATCTTCTTCAACCATCATCAAAGTGATCGAGTTGAAGATTTCATCTTCACTTGTCAAGTAAGTATCATTCATTCTTTAATCAATTTGGTAAAATGACTTTGTGTTTGCAAGGAGATCTATAATTTCGTTGGGTCATCGAAATTCGTTGGATGGATAAGGAGGATATACATAGTCCTCGAAGAAAGTGAAGTCATTGAACATATCAATGGAAATGTCTCCTTTGAATACATGGAAAGGATTAAAGGGCTCAAGGGATTCTTATGTAATCAGTCAAGGATATCTCATCCCTATATAGCAGTATTGGAGGCATCAAAGAGATATATATGATAGGTTGGTAAAGCTGTTCTCTGAAGATGCAATAAATAAGGTCACATCACTTAGATCTGATCTACACAAATTGAAGGTATCAAAGGATAAAGAGTTATCTTCATAATATCTCAAGTGCAAGATCTAGGAGAGATATTCCTCATTTTTATAAATGCACTAACTGATGAAAAAGGTAACAATGTCTATAAGGATAAGAATTCTATCCCATTCAATAACTTGTGGTTTCTATGCAAGATAGAAGAAGACAGGTTGAGCGAAAAAATGTTGAAGGATCAAATGAAAAGATTCTGACATTTTTTCGAAAGTAAAGAAGAACATAACTAAGATTCAATGCTATGAACATTATAGGAAAGATTGTCCTTAGCTTAGTAAGGACAATAATATGAAGGATAGAGAAGAAGTCCATTTCACTGAAGAAGTGGAGGAAGCTGAAAGAAGGAATTCTAAGGAAGAAGAAGAACATTAGATGTAAGAGCTTTTGACCTCACCATAGGAAACATGAAGGATGTCTGATAATAAACTATGAAGGATATATCTCTTGGGAACACCATTGGAAAATTAAGGAAAGGAAGAAGTCATACAGGATAAGGCTCATCATACATCAAGCAAAAAAGGAAACATTTGTTAGATAGGGATATGCAAGATCCCTAAAATTCTCTGATGGAATCTTCACTGGAAGATTCAACGATCCAAGAGAGGAAGAAATTTTTTCATCGGGAACTCCAACTTGTGGAATTCATGGGATGATAGTATGATGACATAAGAGATGGAGAATATCAAGGGGTTGAAGATCCTTTCAATCAAGGAAGTTGCTGAAAGAATCCTAGATGAACTAAAGGTAAATGAGGTATGTATGTTTGTATTTAATTTTATAAATTCATGTTGTATGGTTGTAGGTAACTTGGATCATTGCACTATTTTGAGAAGCATGATCAAAGGAAAGGAATATCATCCTATGAAAGAATGTCGGAAGGCATGAGTCGCACTAGATGAAATCAACATAATATGTCCTCATATGAAGTATGAGGTGGTTGACTACAATTGAGGAACTCTGATTAGAAGCTCATGGGAAAGAAACATGTGAAGAAAAGAAGGAAGAGATTGTGAGATATGAAACCATGATAAAGGTAATCAACATCTGAAAGACCACGAAGATTTGACTAAGAAATCTCCCAGAAAGATATGAAGACTCTTATGGAAGTCTGAAAAAGATGGAGACCCTTGAAAATGGATAACTTTGGGAGATGTGTCAGCATGTATGCAGGATGTCGATACCTACAAGAAGATGTCATGATGAAATATCATCACAAAGGTAAGTTTGATTTAAGTGTTCATTTCTTATTTTGAACAAGTATCTGGATGGGTTTATGTAAGATTGTCAAGGAAAGAACTTTGAATGTCTTCCTAGAGGACCATGTAGAAGGATGTAAGATCCTTTTGAAGAAGACAACATGAAGAATGTAGCATGACATGAAGCAAGAACAAATGTAGATTGATGGATCACTTTCTAATTGAAGGAATGATGACATGACTAACTCATGGATGAAATTGATGGATGGTATGTGCCTTATGAAGAAGTCCCAAAAGATGAAGACTTTGTGACAAATAAATTCAATACATCGAAGAAAGGAGTTCTTCAAAGCAGCTAGTTGAACCATTATCCCCACCTAGGGAGTTGTAGTAGGTCCCTAATTAAGAGGGAGCAGGAAAAAAGTTTCTTGGGAGAAACTTGGAAATTCCTAAGCCAAGAGGGAGCTTAGGCACATTCCTTGTGTAGGAATGAGTACATTCCTTTATTGGAATATGTCCTCCCTAATTAAGAAGGAGAGATAGACACATCATTTTGGACTTCACCTAAGAAGACAGAATGAGAGGATTGGGTAATCATTTCACATCTGATACTCTTTGAGGATGAGATAGGGCATTAAAGATAAGAGTAGTCGTGGAGGAATGATACTCTTTGAGGATTTGAAATCAAAGATAAGAATAGTCCTAATGGAACATACTCTGAGAACCCAGGTGGGGTATAATCCGAGAGAGAGAATGATGAGTGTGTCCATAAATCATTGATATCGCCAGACTTGAGCTCAAATCTTGTGGAGAGATAGAGCTTTTAGTCAAGGCCTTTCTATGTAACAATGTTGGTTGATATGATGCTAAACAAATGGGTTACCAATCTGATTCTTCTTATAAGAAATTATTCAGATTGAGAATGACCAAGTACTAATATGAATACCGCCCTAGTTAAGAGGGAGTGTTGTAAAATGTAACTTGGTTCAATCTTCATAATGACATGTAAATGATCTTTGTAAATAATGAAAAAAATAGAATAAAATTCTTTCTATAATTCCTCGCTTCATGGATTTCATGAGCAAGAGGTTTATTTTAGATGGCTCCCATTGAGTGATCCAAAATGGATCCTAGATAAACCTCTAAGTCTAAAAGACTTCATGCAAGAGGTGAAAGGTGCCAAATGACACAAATCCTCTGTAAATCAGAGGAAAATTAAAATCGCATCCTGCTCCTGGAAATAGTCTCATTGCTGATATCTCCTCATTTTGAATCCAACGCAACTTCAATGGGCGAAAATGGACTCTGGATGGAGTTATTGTAAAATGAAAATTGCCTAATGTCCTTAGAAAAGGAGGCAATTTCATTAAAATTTGAACTATATTAAAAATTTTGATTATAAGCTCACGGGCCAATCCACAACTGACACATGGCAGACCGAGATTGGGCCACGTGGCCCACTCTGATTGGTCTAAGAACCATTGATATCGCATAAAGGAGGAACCACAGGTATTAAGGCACCGCGTCATGCGATTGCCAAAATATTGCATCGCTTAAATCTAAAGGGAAGACCCCGGGATGATGCGACTTGCAACTACGATCGCAGATATCGGTGGATCGTTGTCGATGATCATAAAAGGGAAGGACCCCGAGCCGTGTGACTTGCGACTACAATCAGAACTGGACCTGAAAGGGTTTCAAAATATAAATGAATACTATTTCAAATCCGCCTTAAGGCCGTTTTTGCGGGAATTGGCAGTGTTTTAGTGTATTTTTAAATACAAAGGGGAAACATATGGAACATGCCAATTGCGATATACGATAGAGATTTCAGGCGGACCCGATAGGGATACAAAGCGCAGTTATGAAACTTTGAAGTCTGGAGCAGTTCTATATGCGAATTTTCTTGTGTTTTGCAACATTCTCTGTGTAAAACATAGAACAGTAGTTTTTAAGGTATTCAAAGCGTCGGTGGATCCCTTCCATTACGAAACAAGTGGCCCCTTCCCCTGAGTGCGTATATAATGATTATTGAATGCCAAAGAAGGGATTCAAGCAGACTGTGGCAGGAAGACAGAAAGCCCGAGAGGGACAATGAACAAGCAGCGTGATTTGGCTTTTAAGCCATGAATGCCAAAGACACAGGGCTGTTAGGTTGTTGAACTGTGGCCAAGTTATTGTTTGTTGCTGAAATACTGAAAGTTGAACAGTAGAGAGCCGAGAGATCAGAGCAACAGAGAGCCAAAGAGCTACTGCGCAGGGCCGCTAAACTATTGATGGTGGTTGAGTTATTGAAGCCGAGCACAAGCAGGCAGCGTTGAGACAACGTAGAAGAAAAAGAGTAGCTAAGGGAGTCTTTGGGGTCACTTGAAGTTCAAGTGAAAGTCCAGGGAGCTGAAGGTTGCAGAAGGAAGAAAGAAGCCAGAGCCGAAGAGCCAGAGAACTAGAGAGCCAGAGCCAAGAGCCAGAGTTAGAGCCAAGAGCCCAAATCAGAGCCAAAGAGCCAGAGTCAGGGCCAAGAGCCCGAATCAGAGCCAAAGAGCTAGAGTCAGAGCCAAGAGCCAGAACCAAGAGCAAAAGAGCCAGAACCAAGAGCAAAAGAGCCAGAGCCAAGAGCCAAGCGCCAAAATCCAAAGCTTCAAGAACCAAGGGGATTAAATGGTGTCTAAGCCCACTATTTTTGTGTAAGGACAACAGGAGTTGGGCTAAGAGCTTGTAAAAAAGACTAATACCATAATCCTAGAGATCCTAGTTGAATTAACTAGTGCTCACAAAGACGTAGCCCAAGAGTTGTGGGTGAACTCCAAATTAATATTTTTGTTTATGTGTCTGCTTTATTGCTGCATTATCTCTGCCGCGTCATTTACTATTATATGCATTTATATATCAATTTCAGCATATTAATTTACAATACATAATCAGTTAAAACAAACATAAGCATACACCCATATTTTCAAGCATTTCTTAATTCCGCATTGGTTAATCAAATATACTTGGGAAAATTCAAGCTTTGGAAGTGGGAGAGGTTCTTGTAAGCTAGAAAAGAAGCCTAAGAGCCCCATTTTCAGATCATTGAGAGCCTTAGGATTTGGGAAAATTCAAGCTTTGGAAGTGGGAGAGGTTCTTGTAAGCTAGAAAAGAAGCCAAAGAGCCCCATTTTCAGATCGTTGAGAGCCTTAAGCACACAATTCTTTTCCTATGTCGGCCTGCAAGATGAAATAATAACTCATGTCGAATCAACTATATGGAGACACATCTATTCAAGATGTCATGTCAGCTTAATATATGGACCAACCACCATAAATAGAGTGAAGTATTTTTGCATTAGAATAATGAATTAGTTTGATACATATATGAGTTTTTCGGTAGAAAAGGGTTGAGAGAAGTTTGATGATGGCAGAGTGAAGTTCGGATGGGTCCCTATGATTTTGGGTATACAGTAGCAACAATAAATTTGGATTATCTTGGAGATTGGTGTGACTATCCTGGTTCCATAAACATGGTCATACAGTTTGAATAAAAGGCCACAGTTTGGACCTTCTTGAAGTATGAATATGCTCACATAAAAGGGAACTAGAATCTCTCTCTCTCTATAGTTCGGATGTGCATTGACACATGATATGACAATTTGGAATGGTAAGTTGTTGAAGGGAAATCAGATCCCTCTAAATTTTGGATCACAGAGGCAGAAACAAAGCACAAATCACAGTGGCAATAATATCAGTTAAGAAGTTCAAACCTATGAAGTGGATATGATCAAAGTATAGATACTACCTTGCAGTACTTCTGTCTCAATGTTACCTCAAGTGCAACAAGGTATCTTTGATGGCATGGAAGTTTGTTGTCATGAGAAGAGATGATCTCAGTTTATGCTATGAAGAAGATAGAAGTGGAAGAGAGGAAGAGAAGAAGAGAATATGGAAAAAGCACGCGTGTCTTGGTCTTGGAGAGGCTACTAGGTCAAGGGTCTTGGTCTTGGTATTCTTCAATTGGAATCTCTATAAGAAGAATTTGTGCGGTTTTTCCTCTCAAAGAGTGAGAGGTTTTGGCCTTGGCTCATAGCCTACATGCTGTGTCTCTTGTCTATTTATATTCATGCATCGGTTACTATTTCATGAAGAAGAACACTAAGAATTTAACAGAAATAAGATCCTAATCTAGACAAGTAAAAACAATTCGCAAGCAATCACCAATAAAAGAGAAATCAACTAATACTAATGCCCCAGATTTCTCAACATGGTATCAGAGTTAAGGTGCTGAAATGAAAGGAAGGGCATCTAATCAAAAATACATTCAAGGATCGAGTTTTAAGAAAGGCATCAAAGAAAGTCGAAGGTTATCAAAGAAAAAGATCAAGATCTACATTGAAGAATCAAACCCTAGATCAAAGAAACAGTTTACAACAGTAAAAGTTTTGGATCCTATAGTCATCATCAAAAGACCACAAAGACCCTCAACAAGTTATCTACAAAGCAAAGTAGACCGAAGTAATTTAAAGTTGAATATCATATCATCTTGGAGAGAGTCAAAATCCTAGAAGCATTTCTTATCTACAATACAAGAGAAGTCGAAGTATCTTGAAGGCGAGAAGGAATTATCATCATCTTCAAAGCTAGAAGGAAAGCTCCCTATCATTGCAGCAAGGATCCCCTCCTTATCCTTGTAGAAGATCATCTAAAGAAGAAACAAAACATTCTCATCTATCACCATCAACAAAGGGAGCTAGATATAAAGGTGTTGTCATCATAAAAGGAGCAATTTCTTCTCATTGAAGAAGGGATTTTCATTTGGAAGAAGATAATCTAAAAGGAGTACTAATGCATCTTATTCAACCATCATCAAAGTGATCAAGTTGAAAATTTCATCGTCACATGTCAAGTAAGTATCTTTCATTCATTGATCAATTTGGTAAAATGACTTCATGTTTGCAAGGAGATCTATAAGCTGGTTGGTTCATCGAAATTCCTTGCATGGATAAGGAGGATAGACATAGTCCTTGAAGAAAGTCAAGTCATTGAACATATCAATGGAAATGTCTCCTCTGAATACATGGAACGGATCAAAGCCCTCAAGGGATTCTTATGTAATCATTCAAAGATCCCTCATCCCTATATAGAAGTATTTGAGACATCAAAGAGATATATATGATAGGCTGGTAGAACTATTCTATAAATATGCAATAAAGAAGGTCACATCACTTAGATCTGATCTACACAAATTGAAGGTATCAAAGGATAACAGGTTATATTCATAAGATCTCAATTGCAAGATCTAAGAGAGATAATCCTCATTGTTCTAAATGCACTAATTGATGAACAAGGTAACAATGTTTATAATGATAAGAAGGTTATCCCATTCAATAACTTGTGGTTTCTATGCAAGATAGAAGAAGACAGGTTGAGGGAAAAAATGTTGAAGGATCAAATGAAAGGATTCAGACATTTTGTCGAAAGAAAAGAAGAACATAACTAAGATTCAATGCTATGAACATTATAGGAAAGATTGTTCTTAGCTTAAGAAGGAAAATAACAAGAAGAATAGAGAAGAATTCCATTTCACAAAAGAAATGCAGGAAGATGAAAGAAGGAAGTCCAAGGAAGAAGAAAAACATTAGAAATAAGAGCTCATGACCTCACCATAGGAAACATGAAGGATGTTTGATAGTAAATTATGAATCATATAGCTCTTGGTAACCTCATTGGAAAATTAAGGAAAGGAAGAAGTCACCCAAGACAAGGAATGTCATACATCAAGTCAAAAAGGAGACATCTGTTGGATAGGGGTATGCAAGATCACCAAGATTCTCTGATGGAATCTTCATTGGAAGATTCACCGATCCAAGAGAGGAAGCAAATGTTTCATCAAGAACTCCAACTTGTGGAATTCATGGGGTGATGGTATGATGACAGAGGAGATGAAGCAGATCAAGGGGTTGAAGATCCTTTGTTAATATTGGCAACCAAGGAAAAACTTCATGTGGCTCATCTTATTCATGGATGATAATATTTTTGTTAGATTCCTCTCATCGAGAGGTGTAGGATTGATATAAATATCATCTGATTCCGATAAGTATTCATGGAGATATGAATTTATTTTGATTATGGAATTATTATCAAGCCGACCTACAACTCATGTAGGCTCAGAAGCCCAACAGTCGCATATATTCAAACACCAACGTTATGTATAAATATAAGAGGACTTTTCCTCATTTGCACTCACTCATCTCATCACATCTCTCTCTCTCTCTACTGTGTATAAATGAGTCTCTTCTCTACTGCGCAAAAATGGGTCTCTCTCTCACACACGTGAAGCCGGAAGCTGTTGAATTTGAAGCTGCAACTGCAGAAGTAAAGATTGACCTGCGTGGCCTAGAAGATGTCCTCTTTCGAACTGCGCTATAGGTTCATCTAAACCTCCTCTGAAAGCAACAACTTTTGGTGGTGGAATGAAGTCAATCCGATGAACGGTTTGCAAGATATCGACTGCCCTAGTTTGAAGCCGGAAACTACTGAAACTAAAGCTGCAACTGCAGAAGTAAAGATTGACCTACGTGGCCTAGAAGATCTCCTCATCTGAACTGCGTTGTAGGTTCATCTGAACCTCCTCTGGAAGCCGCAAATTTTGGTGGTGGAATGAAGTCAATCCGATAGTCAGTTTGTGAGATATCATCTGCCCTAGTTTGATAATGAAGCCGCTAATGCTGATGCTATTGATCTAGGGTTTGCTACTGCTGATATGAATCAGATTTATTGTACTATTTCTCTCTGCTGAATTATTGAAGATAAAAGAAGATTTGATCAAAGGGTTTCCCCACACACTGTGGGGTTTGTCTCTGGCTAGCCGCCACATCTTGTGTCTCTTGTCTTGGCTTGTTTTCTGTCAATCGTTTAATGTTCTATCTGCACTTTCCTTTATGTACATGTGATTGCTAATCTGTGGAATATAATAAGAAAAAGAAGGAAATTGTTATAAGCATAGAACATACCATAACTTAACAGTTGGAGATACATCGAGTGATCAAATCAATTCGATTTTTCTGGGGCATGGTTTGCTGAGAAAATTGAACTAGTGATCTGAGTTGTAGTGAGAGGGGTAGAAGCAAAGATTTGGATCGGAAAGGAATTCCGAGCCAAAGAGTACCAGGTAGAGAGGTAGTGCAGAGGCCTATGCAGCCCAAGAAGGGGCTCAAGCAGTGCTGACGCAGGCCAAGAGGGTCTCTTGCAGTGGTAGTGCAGGATATTTGTCAGAATTTTGAGATTTTGCTGGAGAAGCGAGGTTCTGAGCTGGGAGGGATGAACAACATTCTTCCTCTAGCAAATCGATCCATCAGAAGGGGTGACGCAATCTCTTAGAGGCAAGACGCTAGCCCAAGCAGTGATTACGCTGGGATTTCGTAGTGTTTGTCGGAGTCAGGCCACTCAGTGGATCAGTTGTGACTTGGAGAACGAGGTAACCCCTCGTATGTATTTTTGCTACCAAGATTTCTCTGAAAGGTTACCCGGTGTGAGAGGCAACATGTTGTACTCAGATTCTGCTTGCTTAATAATACAAACCCTCTATCTGTTGCATCGATTTTCCCGCATTGGGTTTTTCGGGGACGTGTTGTCCAAAAATAATGGTGTTCCTTGTGTGTTTGTCTCATCTATTGTTTCAGTTTATGATTTGTATGTCAATGTAGTTTGCAGTAGTGTTTTTCATCACTATTTATAAATTCAATAACTTCTTGTATGTAATAACAAGTAGGAGATGATAAACCAGTGATTGTAGTAGGATTTCTGATGTGTAGATTCAGAAATTTTCACAAGTTGGAGGCTCCTTCCAATCTGTCCTGATCTCTGAGCCCATGTGATGCCATCTCACCCAAATTGTCGAACTGACTCCTCTAGTCACTGCACAACACTGGTATGTTGTTCGACGAGTGAAAAATTTGGACTTTCGGCGAGAAAAGTCCTCTGAAGAGAAAATTCCCCTTCTATGTGTCTTCGCTCTTTTTCGACAAATTTCTACCCCGATAGAAACTGGTCCTTTAAGCATTGCACTGAGGCTTTGCGTCACTCCCTCCGCCTCTGCAAGCTCACGAACCGGAAATTGTACCTCTGTGTCGATTCTCTCAGAGAGAGATTTCCTCGGAATCTCTGCTTTCTTGGCATAGGATTGCGCAATCCCTTCAAGGGGATTCAGATTGCTGCCAAATGCAGCTATTGGCCTCTCTGCTCAGCACTGGATCTGCTCTTCTTGTTTCAAAATCAATGCTCTGATACCATGTGAAAATTCCTACACTCAAGGAACCCCTACTGCAGCAAAACTGAATTTACTTCTCCTACTTGATTTTAATATACATTATCAAGTTATTTTCTGAAAAATACTAAAGTAAATTACTTTTGCAGCCTACACTAATTTAATTTGATTACATGAAACAAGAAATTGAGCAAAGAACAAGATACATAGGACACCGTTATTTTCGGACAAATAGTCCCTGGAAAAACCCAATGTGGGAAAACCAGTGCAACAACTCTGAGGGTTTTCTATTATTAAGCATAATTCTGAATACAATGCTGGATGCACTCCCAAAAATCCAGTGACAAAGAAAATATAATGGAAAAAAACTGAGTGAGTTTACCTCACTTCACCCGCAGTTTCCGGCTGATCCGACAGTAGAACTGGCTAACCCCAGCTATCTCTGTGTTGGCCCTACATCAGCCTTATAGGCTCTGCGTCAACCTTGCGCTACACTTCTGCCTCCTGTGTCAACCTTCCCGGCTGTTCCGGTAGTTCCCTGACAGTTTTTGACTTTCTGTGTGAGGGCAACTTCACTTCTGCATTGGCCCTTCTGGCTCTGCATTAGGACTGCATGGGCCTAGACTGGTCCAACGTGAGTCTCTAGATGCTGCGGTGCCTCCACTAGTGTCTGTCCACCTCTTTGTCTAGTATTCCCAAACTATCCCTACCCCTCTATTGCAGAATGATCACTTAGTTCGAATTCTCAGCTTCCTAGCGCCATAAATCAAACTCTAGATCAATTTGTTCTCTCCTTGTGTGTTTTGAAATGAACCCTAAGCCTCCTTCTTATACTTTTCTCATTGAGACTTCAATGGCCGAGATTAAGTCTCTAATCAACGGCTAAGATTAAAAACTTGACTTGATCCGCTTTCTAGAACATTCTCACCCATATTTTGATTAATACCCATTAATTCTTCAATTTTCCTAAGTTTAGACTTAGGAACCCCATTAAAATATTAATTATTTTAATAAAATACGATCCGAGTGGAATTTCACCAAAGGGTTTCTAGGTTCTTTAGAACTCATGTGCCTTAGCCTCTCCACCAATTTTCATGGCTAGAGCACATTTGATGTTACCAAAAACTAAATCACACCAACACGTACCCTCGCGCTCCTTTGCATAAGACTGAACTCCGTGGAACAACTTTGTGCACCACTGGACATCAACGCTCACTGTCGTACCACCCTGTGTCATTTGGTATCTTACCTGTGGCAATGCATCTAACACTCTGCTAGTGTACGCACCGTGATGTGAGCTACACCTCCCCATTTGTCCTGGTAGACATGAGTGGCTTAACTCCTCACATGCTATTGGGAATAACACTACTGTGCCAATCCTTGGTAGCTCTTGTGCCCAATACACTAATGAGAGAGCACTGTCTCCATATAATGACCTGTATGTTGGCTTGCCGATGCCACCTCCTCTTACAAGCTCCTACCAGAGTATGTTGATCATCTTGTGATCCTATGCATAACTAACATGACAAAACATTTCACGAAGTCTGTTTGCTCCCCTATCAATCCATCTTGTCACTAGTGTTGTCCTAGACTCTGATGGAGATCTGAAAGTTTTTGTGCACCCAACCACCGTATCCATCACACAACTATTACCATCCCCTACCATCTCCATGATGTGATGGGAAATCCCACTTTGATCCCAACAACTGTCTGGCCCCCAAGCTCCACTGGTAACCACGACCTTTGTTGAATTGCGACCATGGATATATCCAACCACCTAGCCCACTCCATCGGCTACCAACTTAGTACCTCTCGCCATCCAGCCGTGGGGGGTTGCTGTCTGGAAACTCTATCATGGATTTGGATGCCTTTTTGCATACTGGCACCTCGTCAATGGACGGCCCCATGGGTGTGTGCTCTACTATCTCTGCCATTGTCTCAACCTGTACCATCAATACGCTCTCCAATAGTGGTGACATTGGAGTCACACTAAGCCAATCTATGTCCTCCTCGCAACCATTGGGGTTATTTTCCTCATGTGCACTCTCCTCCTCATGCTTGATGTCCAAAATCACCTCAATGTAGTGGGCCTTGCCCTTGGTGTACCTGCGCCTTCTATCATCTTCTCATTGTTCCTGAGGATCTCTTCCATGGTTTCCTGTGTACTCCGTCATTCACTGTGCATGCATGCCTAACACCTCCACGATCTTGCTAGCTTCCCCACAGCTGGCCAAGATCATGCTGTGATACCACTGTAATATTCCCACTATGAAAATAACAGTAAATATCAAAACACTTACTAAGCTTCAATGGTCACATTCTCAACCAAGCAAATCTTCAAGCAATTTAGTGCACAATTGCTGTTTCTTCAAGCAACTGTTTCCAAAAATATTTTATTATTGTCTTTAACAACATTTTGGCAAACACTTGAGTGCAAACTCAGAAATTTTCACTCCAATAGATGGCACAGAGATTTCGTCAAACAATTCACATACAAACTGGAATGAGAGAAATTCTGAGGCAAAAGATTGATTTATATTGAGATAAAATGACAATTCTACAATGTTACTGAAGAGATTACACCTGGAATGACTTGGAGACCCTCCTTAAACCAAATCGGCCTTCCCAGAAAAGGCTACTACAGACACATTATCAAATCGACCTCTTCTAAAGAGCTGCTACAGGCCAATAGAATGATTCTTTAGAGCTGGAACATAAACACTTGGTGACTGCAATTTGATCCCTTTAAGTTATGACTGGTACCATTGGACATAACTAGAATGGACCGACCTAGAGATGTTTTTGTGACCAATTAAGCTGCTACAGGTCTGCGTAACATGGTTCCAGAGAGAGAGCTTCAGTTCTGAACCAAATAACCAGCGGTATCCCTTTAAATTCAGACTCCTCTTGATCCATGATGCTCACAAACATTACTTAGCCCTCTTCCAACAAAATTTCTGTAGATTTCAATGATTTGGCCCAGTGGAGAAATGATGCAATTCACCTTTGAGATAAGTTTCCTACAATGATAACAATGCGGCCTCCACAAGAAATCAACCTTCCTTTAATACAATAATTTGGCCACACAAATTCACTGCTGGAACATAAAATTGGCTCAACCTCTTTCACTGTATGTACTTGGCCTCTAGAAATCTGGTGGCATATAAAAGTTAAAACCCTTGATCCACCTTGAAAGAATGTGACCTCAGACTGAAGCAAATAATCTCCAAGCGGATTTTCGATCTGGCCTCCAATGCTGGAAAGAGGGCAGATCCTCAGTCTCCAAATATTTATCTCTTCCTTGTCTCGAAAATAATGCACTCGGCCTCTTGATCTGGCACTCGTTCAGGACTTCAAGACAATATTTTCTGCACTCCTGAAATTTAAACTTGGCCTTGATGGATTTATTGCTTGAGAGAAGGAACTACTCCAGGATTCAAACCTTGAGCACAGTCCTCTTGGAAGAATAACTATACTCAGCCTCTTGGTCTTCTGCAACAGTCCTCGCTTGGGGATAGATTTTCGGCCTTGAACAATTCTGAATCTAACAAGAAATCGGCTTCCCAAGGCTTGTACTTGGCTCTCCTAGGAAATGATTGCACTCGGCCTTTGGAGTAGGAAGAACAACCTTGCAACACTGATTACAATGCTAACAATTTCCTGCAACAAAACCAAGTTCACAATATTGGAGCTGCCTGCAAACAACACTAATTAAATCTGAAGATTCTCAACAATAAGCGCAATGGAAGATCTGATGTGATCTTCCCCAAGAGCTAACTAGGGTGGCACTCCAAGTCCACCGAAATTAGCTTGAGTTTTGCTTGAAACTCGCCAGAGTCTCTTTCAATTGTCAATAAGATAGATAGGGATAGAACGATTTGCCATTGAGTCCATCCTCCATTTATAATTCTCCATTGAGTCCTTCTAATATCTAGATTCTCCTTTTTCCCTGTTATTTTATTGGTGGGGCCCATTTTCCACTAGGAGACTTTTTGCTGCCATTTTAAATAAAATAATAATTTGTCTCTCTCAATAAAATATTATTTTGCCACCATTCAACAATAAAATAATAATTTTCCTCCATTCTCCAGTGAAATATTATTTTGCTGCCATTCTCTATTAAAATAATAATTTGACTCCCTTTTCCAACAAAATATTATTTTTCTGCCATTCTCCATTAAAATAATAATTTCCACCTTTTTCCCACAAAATAATATATTTTCCCTTTTTGTTCAATATTACAAAAAATTGGCAAAACTCCTTAGAGATTTTTACACTCGCAAAATTGGAACATTACATAAACAAACTAGAAATTTCTCCTAACAGTGCCCTTCTTATCTTCATAAAAGCGATTGTTGGTGTGCCTTCCTCGCTATCATATACTCCTTGAAATCCACACCAAAATTCTGGTAAAGAATTCCCTGATGCTGCTGTGTCTGCCTCTAAATGTATGCCTGCTGCTTCCCAAAACACTGGAAAAAGGTATCAGAATAAGGTGAAACTATCATGGCTTCTCTGCTGCTGTAGCTGGCTTGAATTCTGGAGACAAAAGTCTGCTGGAATTGTTCTTCAATCATAATGGAAACTGCCTCAAAATATGAGCTGAGTTTTCCGAATGAAATGCTTTGTATTTCAAAGATCTAGTAATGGATCAATCCCTTTTGGTGTCAGCTTGATTATTAACACATAAATCTGTCAGAAGAGTAGATTTAATGTTAACAGTTCTAGAATACAAAACTAAGTTGCATGAAAAGTGGAAAAGTGTACAAGTTTCTGAAATGATTGCACTTGGAAATGTAACCCCCCAAAATGGGTATGTGGGAGAAACACGGTATATTAAAAATACAAAAATTCTAGATATATAGTTTTTTAGCAATTATCTTGCAAGAAAATAAGAATGATACACATAAATGATATTTAAGAAGGAAATTCATGTCTATTAACTCTCATACATGATTACACGATGCAAAATTCCATAGGTTGGTCGTCTTGGCTAATGCCAATTCCATAGTCTCATACATGAGAGAATCTAGTGGAAATGCTACAATCCTGCCGACCCTGAAATCCTGAAAGTTGGTAAGTTGCTTGAATTTCGAAAGGGATATCAAATTTTACTTTCTCCATAGGTGTCCAATGAGTTTGGAACCACTCTCGAACATCTTGAAACAATTACTGGTAATGTTAAAAATTTAAGGATAGAAAAGGTAAGATAAAAGATAATGTCAACTTTTACCATTAGTAACAATGGTGTCAAACTTCTCAGAGTTCAATCCCCTATCTCTGTGTTGTCTTGAACGGCCATTTGCATGGAAAGGGCAATATCTTCCTATAGGTCTCATGTCTCTAACAATCCCTTTGGTTGGCCTGGAAATTTCCACAAAAATTCCCTAAACATCACTGGAAATGGTTGAAATTCCTTGGAAACACCGCTAGCCATACCATATGATGTTTCCAGATTTGGAAATGCTGCATGGTACAGCAAGTGGCATTTCCAAAGCATTTCATACTCATTTAGGCATTTCTGGGTGTTTGGCATTTCCTGCAACGTAGGTACAAAATAACTACATCTGTGAACAAAAGCACTATGCAACATCCGATCGACGTTCCAAGTATTTTCTCTCCAAAGTGGACAAGTAGGTTAGCAAAGATGATGTTTCTTTCAACATCATGGTAGTCTGTCAAGGTGAAACCTTGAGAGCATATATAGGCTCTTATTTGGCTTTGAATACACCATAAATAACCCTTGGATTCTTCATTAGGGCAGAGGGCACAGCCTGGTTGCTTCTCTGTCATTTCCTTCACTTTTTTCTTACTGGACATTTTGAAGATCTTATGGGGGGTCCCATCCTTCCATCCTTGTTAATTCTTGAAGATAGGTGGCCCCTTTTTTGTCTTCATTATGTTCTACTTTTCACTTTATTAAGCCCCCGAGGTGAACTTCTCTTTAAGGTTATCGGAATTATTTTTCTGAAGTCCAAACTCTCTTTCGTAACTTTAAGTACTGCATGCATGACAACAGGTTTTAAAGATGGGTTCTTCTTAATATTTGAGACTACAATACCAAGTGATTGAGATCAATTCCCTTGGAGAGCAGAGGTTATATATCTATGAGAGGGTCGAACCTCTAAATGTTTTTAAAGTAAATGAACAATGCATCTCATTGGAGTCTGGATTGCATTTTATTTTATTTTGTACTTTTCCACTATTTTTAAAAATTTCTGCGAATTTATGTACTAATCCATAGAGGAGACCTGCACTAGCATCCTACCCATGCTTTAGAAATCATTTTTTGTGTAGATAGTGGTGCAAGCCAAGTGAATGTCTATTTTCAGGCATGATAGCAAGTGAAATTGAATGCATTTCCATCTTTAAGATCAGTTTATTGAATTACTGAAATGAATAAATTTATGCTTGCAGGAGTAACATTCAAATATGCTTCTTGGCATAAGCTAATATTGCTGTTGGGTTGAAGCACCATGACTTCTCAACTTCTTGTTAGTGATGCTGTAAAACATTCATTACTTTTACCACATTTGTGCACACAAGACAGCGACAAATCTTGTCTTGAAAATGGGCATGTAAATTTATGCAGTGGCAGGGAAGTTGCATTAAATGAAAGTTCAAGCACACAGATATATACTCAGAAAGCATCACAAGTACCTGAAGTGTCATCAGAGAATATGGTTATGATTCCCCACAGCATGAAAGTAGAACCCTTACAGTTTGAAGGGAAGACCAAGAAGCCTCAATTTTTTCACACTTGCAATGATTCTCTGGATGTTGGAGCACCATTATCAGTTCGTCCATGTGAAGTCTTATCAGAAATCGAGAATCACCGTTTATTGGAGCCCTTGGGTAATTGGTCTACATCTAAGAGCTTAGACAGTTTGCACCTTTATGAAAAGATGGATTTGCGTTTTTTTGAAGGCTTGAATTCATCTATCAATATTTGTTTATGTAACCATCAAAATCAAGAAAATAATCTGTATGGAACAAACTTTCATACATCACAGAATACAGAGTGTTCAGGATTGATGAAGGTCAAATTTGGACAACCTGTTTTCACCTACACCAATTCCTCTAATACGATAAAATCAACTACATCTGATGCGAGACAACTGGAACAGTTCCTTGAATCCCCTGTTAATAGTGTGTCTGATCAGTCTTCCAAAATTTCTCTGATTCAAATGGGAGATGAGCTCTCTGCAGCTCTCCAATCGGGATTCAGGAGAGATTTTGGAAATTGTGATTCAGAAACTCAAAATAAGGCAAAGCAAAGTTGTTCATTTAATGAGTTTGAGTTCGGTTCTGGCCAGATATGTATTGAACCAGATGGTGATGGATTGGATTTCCCCTCACTTCAGCATGAGATGATTGATTCTGTCTCAGGACTCTTATTGTTTTCAGAATCAAAGGAGAACCTTTTGGATGCTGTTGTAACTGGTTTTCAATCCAGTGCAAAGCCCAGCTCATGTTCTGTAACTATTGATGAGATTTCCTCTCAGTTTGATTGTTTTCAGAAGGCTAATTTGACTCATACACTGATCAAGCCATATGAAAAGACATCTGAAGCACTAGAAATTTCTTATAATAGATCTGGATATCAACTTGAGGATTCTAAACAGGTTTCATTCTCTACTGAATTCCAAAACACTGCAAATGCAACTAGCAAAAAAGAATTGATTTCTATGGTTCAAAATTTGGTCAAAGATGAGAATGGAAGGGGATGTAAGGAAGTATGTCTAAAACAAGAAAATCAAGGAGATAAACCAATGATTTCAAGAAAAAGAAATCGAACAGAGAAAACAACTAGACCAAGGCCCAAGGATCGGCAGCAAATTCAGGATCGTGTTCAAGAATTGAGGGTGATAGTCCCTAATGCAAATAAGGTTTCTATTGAAGTATTGCTTTCAACTTGTTTTGTTTTGTAATTAGTTATTTTAATCAAAATTTTAAAATAAGCATGCAAAATTACTGCAAGTGCTTCTTGTAGGAGGTATCTGATTCATTTCTTTATTTTCATATTTATTATTCAATGATTCCATTTGGGGTTGGCTTGTGTCCAGTGCAGCATAGATGCTTTGCTTTTAAGGACTATCGCATACATAAAATTCTTACAGACTATTACACAGCATGATGGGAGATGGAGCTGCAAAGGAAAGACTAAGGTAAACTGATCCCTACCAGTAGAAATAGACTGGATGCAGATACAGAAATTAGTTAGTGTCTGCAGGCATGCCATTTTTGTGTTTTTAAATCACCGAAAAGCTTATGTTGTTTATCATTATTTGGATATTGAATAAAATTTTTGTTCCAAGTGTTAAGATATTGAAGCTTCTTTTGTAGGATTCTATACAGTTGCATAAAACTCCAGTTAACGCAGAATAAAAGTTAAAACCCAAATCAACCCTGTCATAAGCTCTGTCAAAATGAATCCTAAAGTACATAGAATCCTGGTGAGTCTCTCTAGCTTATTCCATACACTCATACTGTAGAAACTGTCCAAAATAAGTCTCCCTCTCACAAAGCCAGTTTGTTCTGGCCCAATAATGCTTGCCATTATCCTCTTTATCCTCATTGTCAAAGCCTTGGCAATGATTTTGTAAGAGACATACAATATGTGATTGGCCTCCAAATGCTGATAGAATCTTTGGCAGCATTTTTGGGAATGCACTTAATGAGGCCTTTATTTAAAATTTTTGAGTGCCTCCCTCCCTAAATGCTAATTAGGCCATCCTAAAAAAAAAATTCCTCACCAAACTATATGTTGCATTACCTTAAAGAACTCACAAGAGAGGTCATCCCAGGTACGTGATGGAGAATGTGTTTGGCTTCCAATTCCAGAATACTAGGCATGTTTTTCTCCAATGGCCATAAGAAAGAGAGCTTTCTCTTTTACATAGAAGGCTTTTCATTTGGTGAAACAAAGGCAGAGAAGATCAGAAACTGAAAGATTACTTGGTGCATCACAGTTTTGCAGCAATAAATAGCATTCTTCTCCCTCCACTTCTCATCTCCTCCATTCTCTTATTATCTGCATAATGGGCTCTTTGTGGAGGGAAGTAATGCAGCTCAGGAATCAGGATAGTGATTCTGTAATCCCAAACCCTGATGCATTTTTTCCCTAAATAGAATGGCTATTTTAGATTTAAGAATCTATAGTCCCTGAAAATGAAACTACTATTTGATAAATGAACTACTGGGTTTATTGTGAAATCAATTGTTAATTTTAGGTATGTTCTATGCTTAGAGCAATTTATTTCAATTTTCACAGTAAGCTCAATATCTTTTCCAGATTAGCAATCACATCAGCATTAAAGTAAACTGCAGATAGAACATAAACATAAATCGGAGAAGACAAGCCAAGACAAGAGGACACAAGATGTGATGCTAGCCACAGACAAACCCCAATGTGGGGTAACCCTTGATCAATTCTTCTTATATGTTCTTCAATAGTTCAGCAGAGAGAGAGATAGTACGTTTACAACAGAAGTCAACACTTTGACTTATCTAGGTAAGAGGCTAGAGCATAGATCATCTATAAGAAGATGATACATGAGATCAGTTGAAGACATGCTACTTCTATTGATTCTCCAAGGTGACTCCTTCACCTATTGTTGTGATGCATTTTGTCATCATGCTGCACCTCACCGTGCTGCACCCATCATCACTATGTTGCATCTCATCATGCTTCATTAATCATGACTGTACCCATCACTGTACTGCATCATGTGCCATTGTTGCACCATGTTGCCATACTGACCTATGTGCTGGCTGCATCTTGTTTGCTTGTTGTCCCTAGCATGCTTGTTGTCCTTTGCATTCTTGCTGTTGCATGCTAGCTGTCCCTTGTATGCTAGCTGTAACATTGCATGCTTGGTGCATTTGATGCTAAGTACCATACAACTGTCCCAATGTTAGTTAGATGTCCCTTGCATGCTGCTCTCCTTCAGAGACAGATGCTCCGGTTGTTCTGGCAATTCCCGGCAGTTCTGGCTGTTCTGACTATTCCCAGCAGTTTCGACAGTTCCTGACAGTTTTGACTGTTTCCGGCAGTTCCGACAGTTTCGGCTGTCCTAACAGTTCCGGCTGTTCCCGGCAGTTCCGGTAGTTCCCGCAATTCCAGCAGTTCCCGACAATTCCGGCAGTTCTGGCTGTTTCGGCTGTTCCTGGCAGTTCCCGGCAATTTTGGCTATTTCGGCTTTTGCCCTCTGCGTCAACTTTCCTGGCTGTTTCGGCAGTTCCCGATAGTTCCGGCTTCTGCCCTCTGGATTAGGGCAGCATTACCCCTTAGGATCTCTCCTCCTACTAGAACCCAAAGACAAGTAGAGAGGAAGAGATCCCAAGTGTGTTGAAATGACTTGAAAGCCACCTCTATTTGTACTAAAACATTGAGCACAAGTGGGGCTTATTTGGTTGCTGGCCGACCTTGACGAATTGTCCCATAACACAAATAAATTCATATCTCCATGTATACTTATCGGAATCGGATGATCTTTAGATCAATCCTACACCTCTCAATGAGAGGGATCCAAGAAAAATATGAGCTTCCATTAATAAGATGACCCACATGAAGTTTGGCCCTAGTTTCCAATTTTAACACTCCCTCTCAACTAGGGAGAACTCCATCTGCTGATCCATATGTCCGACTGTACTATCTCTGCCATCAGTGCCCTACACTGCTCTGATCTGCTGAGCTTTGCTTACCTCTGCTCTGCTGAACCATGAAGAAGAAGAATTGATCGAGAATGTCTCATACCATTCTCTACTGACCTGAAGTCAGTTTCATCTGAAGAGAGTGTGGCACATCACTCTTACTGGCCCGAAGTCAGTTTTATTGATCCTAGATCAATATCACAAGAGAATGTCTCAAACTACTCATACTGATCCCAGATCAATGGAGGTCATCCTAGCATAGGGAGGACAGTAGATACATCGATGCGTCCATCGATAATACTAATATGGTCCCTAATCCCATTTCCCTGCTCATTGATTAGATGAAAGGTACTTCCCATGAGTCCCAGAGTGCGTGGGTAGACTGTAGGATGCCTCGACAGGAGAACTAATCATCCTATCCACAGGAGAACGAATCATCTTGCCCCAAAGTCGCCATGGGAGAACTAATAATCCCGGCCCACAGGAGAACTAATCATCCTATTTCACAGTTTCCATGGGAGAACTAATCATCCCGGCCCACAAGAGAACTAATCATCATGTTTCACAGTTTCCATGGGAGAACTAATCATCCCGGCCCACAGGAGAACTAATCATCCTGTTTCACAGTTGCCACGGGAGAACTAATCATCCTAGCCCACAGGAGAACTAATCATCTTGTTCCACAGTTGTCATGGTAGAACTAATCATCCCGGCCCACAGGAGAACTAATCGTCCTGTTCCACAGTTGCCACGGGAGAACTAATCATCCCAGCCCACAAGAGAACTAATCACCCTGTTCCACGGTTGCCATGGGAGAACTAATCATCCCGGTCCACAGGAGAACTAATCATCCTGTTCCACAGTTGCTACGGGAGAACTAATCATCCTGGCCCACAGGAGAACTAATCATCTTGTCCCACAGTCGCCACGGGGTATCACAAGGGAAGGTTGAACCTGTTATCCTGTACATAGCGCACCACCAGGGGAGGGTGAGTCGCCTTGTGGTCGTATGTTGCTCCAGTAAGCACCCTAAGCCCCCCAGAGCTCCCAGAGCTCAATGCATGCAAAATGCAGGACCCTTATAAGAAGGTCCCTCAACGACTCCAAGTTGTTCGGGAAAGTCACAGATTTGACCTTTCCCCGGGGTTTTGACAAAATGTCTGTGACCTGTACATCAGTCTCAATGCGATGGAGCCTACTCACTCATCGAATTACCATATCCCAGATAAGGCAGTATTTGATGTTTATCTGCTGGAGCAATCATCGAATATGGGATTCCTCAATAATCGAATCCCCCCTCTGGTTGTCACAGAGAATCACAGTGGTATTCATCATGTGTACAAACATGTCACTGAAGAGCTTCCACAACTAGGCAGTTTCATACGAGATCATACTCGTAGCTATGTATTCGGTCTCGGCGGTGCTTATAGCAACCGACTTCTGCTTCCTGCTCATCCATGATATCGAAGTAGAACCCAAAGAGAACTAGCGCTGAGAAGTGCTCTAGTGATCCTCCACATTATCTGCCCAGTCGGCGTTTGAATAATCATGCAGCTTCATATTTCCGGCAATGTATCTCAATCCATGAGAGATTGTGCCCTGAATATATCTCAGAAGATTCTTGGCACCAATCTAGTGAGGCTCAACCAAATATGAGCTCACCAAGCTAACTGCAAAACATATGTCTGGATGAAAGTTCACCAAGAACATCAATGCAAATGAGTTCATAAAACTTAGAGGCGTTTCCCAAATCTGGTCCAGCATCATCACCATATAACTTCTGAAAGTTAAGATCCTTAAGGTAGTCACGGGCTTGTAGTTTACCATTCCACATCCGGAATCCAACTCCCTCTTACTTCTGCAAGTGAGAGGATCTGCACCTATTTGAAATAGGTCGTCCTTAGAAGGTGCTGGTATGAGAGGTCTATCATCCACAACCGTCAAACAATGGTTTGGATCGGCTTCACTCTTAGTGAATATCAGCTTCATCAGATAGCTATCAATCCTCTCATATTACCCCCCCGGGGTGTTTTGCTTCAAGCCATAGAGGGCTTTCTTCCACCTGTATACATGAGATTCTCGATCATGAATCTCAAACTCCTTAGGTTGTTCCAAACTTGTGGACCTGCTGCATGAAGGGAATGGTCCCCTTATAATATTTTCCTTCGGTACATCTCAGACATGTACCTTCATGCAGTGTTTTAAGATTCAGCCGGCTCGGAACCGACTCAGTCGAGTTGGTCCGAGTCAAGGCCTCACCGGGTTGACTTGATCAATGAACCGGTTCGGCCGGCCGAGTTATTACTGAGCTAGATGAGTTGTCTAACAACTCGGCCAGCTCAGTAATAACTCGACTGGCTCGGCCGAGTTTGAGCCTACTCGGCCAGGTTGGATGACAGCGACCTGTGAACTAAAAAACAACGATTTTTTTTAATTTTTTAATTTTTATTTTGGGGGACTCCAAAGTTTTCACTATAATACTTTAATGGTTTTTTGTCCCTAAATAAATTTATCTCGCTTGATCTTGAGAGGTTTATTTAGGTGGTATCGCATATCTAGTAGAGATTCCTTAAGGGATAGCTTCATTCTTCTTCAAAACCTTCCAATAGGTTCTTCAAAACAATTGATTCTTCATACCTGGGGTTCCTTGCTTTCTTTGAAGATTCGGTCGTTTCCTTGATGACCTGCATTAACTATCATTCCTCTGATCATTGAAGATGTCCCTGGAATGATTGTTATCATCATCAAGTGATGTTTCCCTACCTCAGACACTCCTTCGCATAATGGCCGAACTTATTACAACCAAGGCCTCTGCCTTTCCTTCCACCCGTAGATCCGGGCTTCCCATTGAAGTGATCTTTATGTAGATCATCAGAAACTTCTGTTGTGCCATTCTGATAATATTCTCTGCTTCGAATTCACCCTTGGTGAATTTGAAGAGGGATGAGGAATCCATTGATCCTTTTTTTTTCTTTTCCCAACTGTTTTCGGTGATTGCTCTTTCACTCTTGCTTGGGCATTGCTTTCACCTTAGCTCTGGTACCATGTTAATTTTAGGTATGTTCAATGCTTAAAGCAATTTATTTCAATTTTCATAGTAAGCTCAATATCTTTTCCAGATTAGCAATCACATCAGCATTAAAGTAAACTGCAGATAGAACATAAACATAAATCAGAGAAGACAAGCCAAGACAAGAGGACACAAGATGTGACGCTAGCCACGGACAAACCCCAATGTGGGGAAAACCTTGATCAATTCTTCTTATATGTTCTTCAATAGTTCAGCAAAGGGAGAGAGATAGTACATTTACAACAGAAGTCAACACTTTGACTTATCTAGGTAAGAGCATAGATCATCTCTAAGAAGATGATACATGAGATCAGTTGAAGAGACGCTGCTTCAACTGATTCTCCAAGGTGACTCCTTCACCTATCGTTGTGCTGCATTTTGTCATCATGCTGCACCTCACCGTGCTGCACCATGCTGCACCCATCATCGCTATGCTGCATCTCATCATGCTTCATTAATCATGACTATACCCATCACTGTACTGCATTATGTGCCATTGCTGCACCATGTTGCCATACTGACCTATGTGCTGGCTGCATCTTGCTTGCTTGTTGTCCCTAGCATGCTTATTGTCCTTTGCATGCTAGCTGTCCCTTGCATGCTAGCTGGAACATTGAATGCTTGGTGTATTTGCTGCTAAGTACCATACAACTGTCCCAATGTTAGTTAGATGTCCCTTGCATGCTGCTCTCCTTCGGAGACAGATGCTCCGGTTGTTCTGGAAGTTCCCGACAGTTGGGATAGTTCCGGTTGTTCCCGACAGTTTCGACAGTTCCTGACAATTCCGACTGTTCCGGCTGTTCCCAACAGTTCTGGCAGTTCCCCACAGTTTCGACAGTTCTCGCTGTTTTCGGCAGTTCCGGCAGTTCCTGGCAGTTCCAGCAGTTCCGATAGTTCTGGCAGTTCTGGTAGTTCCCGGCAGTTCCGGCTGTTTCGGTTGTTCTTGACAGTTCCAGCAGTTTCAGCAGTGCCGGCTTTTGCCCTTTGCGTCAGCTTTCCCGGTTGTTCCGGGAGTTCTGACTTCTGCCCTCTGGATTAGGGCAGAGTTATACCTTAGGATCTCTCCTCCTACTAAAACCCAAAGACAAGTAGAGAGGAAGAGATCCCAAGTGTGTTGAAATGACTTGAAGGCCACCTCTATTTATACTAAAACGTTTAGCACAAGTGGGGTTTATTTGGTTGCTGGCCGACCTTGACGAATTGTCCCATAACACACATAAATTCATATCTCCATGAATACTTATCAGAATCGGATGATCTTTAGATCAATCCTACACCTCTCGATGAGAGGGATCCAAGAAAAATATCATCGTCCATTAATAAGATGACCCACATGAAGTTTGGCCCTAGTTGCCAATTTTAACATCAATACCAAGGTTGTTACCATTGGTAAACAATAAACTACAAGTTATGCTAGTTTTTTCCTCTTCATTTTTTGTTTCACAAGGTATTGAATGAATTAATGGATCTATGATTGTCTTACCCATGTAATTTTATTTCTAATAAATATGTGCTAAGAAAGTAGTTTTGGCACCTCCTTTACTCATATTTGTTCTTTCATCTGAGTTGATTGCCATGTTGAACTAGATTATGGTGTCCATGGTTCTGAAGATCATTTTTATTTTTGAATCCCATCAAACCTCTATTGAAATTTTGTAACTATGGTTGGTCTTCATAATGTATATTTGGTCGTTGATGTATTCATATTGATTATTGTAAAGAATATTTTAAATGCTAGAGTCAAAAGAAAAATATATTTTGAGTCAAGTCCCATTTGAACTTTTCAAAGAAGACAATTTGAATTTTTAAAATTGAAATTTTTGGCTCCAAGTTTGTCAAGTCGGCTTCCCTCCAAGTCATGTTGGCCCAGGCAAAGTCACACCTATTCGATCCAGGAAAAACACTATATGTAGACAGTTCGACCTTTTCCTTGAGGCACAAAATTTGCACTCTCTCAAGACAGTTTCTGGCTATGTAATCGGATTCGTCCTAAAGGGGCCACACATCGCGAATCCATCGAAACCGACACGATTCGTATGGATTCGAGTTCGGAAATCATGACACGTAGTCTCCGATCCGGACATGATCGAATCTGAATCGCTCCTGATCGGACACTACGTGTCACGATTTTCGCACTCGAATCCGGCAAAACAGCGACCCACATGGCTTTTAAAAAAGGTTTTCCTCATTTCTTTTTGCACATTCACTCGTTTACTTTGTTGTGGGTGTTTAGGAGCAGGGAGCAAAGGGTGTGGGAGCATTTTCAAGGAGATTCAAACAATAGGTAATTGCATTTTCTCTAATATTTTTGCATTTTTATTACAGCAGTTTGCAAATGCATTTCTTTTACAAATTTTGCATTTTTTGTTTATTTTTTAATAGTATTCATGACTCAATCAAGGGCAGTAGGGAAGGCGCAAAGGAAAGGGAAGAATGTCCCCATTGGAGAGGCTCCTCCTCTCCCAATATCATCGGAGTTTGCTACAAGTAATGTTGAGGGAAGACTTCCTCCTCAATGTAACATTGACAAATATCCCTTGTGGAAATATGTCACAAGAAAGCAAGCGCCAAGCAACAAGGTGAAGGGAGGAGGCAATGTGAGTTGGAAATGCAGCGATTGCCACAATACTTTCATGAGCACATATTTCCGTATGAAAGGTCATTTGTTGGCTTTACTAGGATGTGGGATTGGAGCTTGTACAAAGGTGCCTTTATCAAAGAGGAAAGAAATGGAAAGAGAGTCTAATGTTGGTATGGAAATTGTGGCTGCAAAATTAAAAAAAAAACCAAGAATGATGACCCCCTTCCATTCTTGAGGAAAGACAACAACAAATTCCCATTTGAGAGGTTCTAGTGGGGTACAAGCAGTAAAAAGAAAGGCAATTTCACTTGGTCCAGTGGACAAGATTTTTTAGAAGGAGAAACGGGAAGATCTTGATCTCACGATTGCCTTTTTCTTCTATCAAAACTTCATATCCTTCAATGTTGCATGCTCACCTCTATTTATTGAGATGTGCCGAGCTCTAACTCAAGGGGCTCCATCAGGGTATATGCATCCTGGGTCAGAGAAGATTAGAACCACATTTTTTACAAAGGCAAAAAAAGAGGTGGAAAAAATGCTTGAGCTGATTAAAGCATCATGGCCAACATCTGGGGTTAGCATTGTTTCTGATAGATGGACAGATCCAACATGACACCCACTCATCAAATTCATGGTGTCTTCCTTGAATGGTCTAGTTTTCTTGAAAGAAGTGGATGCACTTGGACAATAGAAGGATGCACGATATATGGGTGAGTTTTTAATTAAAGTTATTGAAGATGTAGGTGTTGATTCTTGTGTGAAAATCATCACAGATAATGCACCTGTTTGCAAGGTTGCTGGCATGATTATGGAAGTTGAATATCCACAAGTGTTTTGGACACCTTGCATTGTCCATTCATTGAACTTAGCACTGAAATCTATTGCTTCTGATGTGCTATGAATTGGTAACATTATTGAGGATGCACGACACATCCGTTACTTTGTACAAAACCATACAAAATTCCCTTACTATCTACAAGGGAGTACAACAATACATCATTGTTGAATATTGCGGATACACGATTTACCTCTTCATTCATCATGTTGAAGAGGTTGAGGGAGGTCAAGACCGCTCTTAGGGCCATGGTTATTTCAGAGTTTTGGTCTTTTTGGAGAAAGATTAGATAGCCTCTAAAAGAGTGGAGGACACAGTGTTAGATGATTCTTGGTGGGAGAGGGTAGATCTAGTTATTCAGATCATGGACCCTATCATTTCCTTGCTTCGATTTGCAGATGCAGACCAACCCATTTAGGAGAGGTTTATGAGGGATGGGATTCCATGATTGAGTCTGTGAGGAGCATTATTTTATAAAGTGAGTGCCCCGAGTATGATACATCATCAGAGGCCTTTTGTGGTGCTATACAGGATATTCTTGTCAGCAGATGGGACAAGAATTGCACACTTTTACATTGTTTGGCTCAACCATTGAACCCAAGATACTACAGCCATGAGTGGTTGAATGATGGACCTTCCTGCAGATTCCCTCCTCTCATGGATGGTGAAATATCACGTGAAAATCACAGGGGAGGAAAGGTGCATTCATGTAGGTTTTTCACGATCGAGCATCCCTTGATGAGGTGGAGGATGCCTTTGTAGAGTTTTTAACTGGCAATGGTTGATTTGTAGGATATGATCTGATTAGAGATAAGGGGACTAAGAAGCTCTATTCTTGGTGGGAAAATCATGGGCACCCTGCGCTCCTCGATAACAGTTAGCCATAAAGGCTCCTCTCTCAGGTGACTTCATCCTCTTGTTGCGAGAGGAATTGAATTGGAGCACATATGGGAATTTGTATAGTGTCAAGAAGAGCAGGCTTGAGCATTCCAGGGCAGAGACAATGGTGTATGTGCACACAACCTTCTGTTGAATTTTCTAAGTCTATCCATTAGAAAATTAATCTGTATTCTACTGGTTTATTTCTTCTACTTGTTTGAATTCGAACAAGTTATTTAAAACATTTAAATACCGAAATAAACACAATATAGTCACAACATCTAGAGATCAGCAACTGAAAGAAAACAAACACACAAGTGACACTGTTATTTTTGGACAAATGTCCCAGGAAAAACCCAATGCGGGAAAATCGGTGCAGCTATTTTGAGGGTATATTATTAAGTAGTATTTCTTTGAGTACAACTAGGTGTCTGACTGGCTCACCCAACAGAGAAAAATAAATGGCAACAATACCTCTCTATTCGGAAACAGGTATTCAGAAAACTTGTTCCACGAAACCCTCTCCAGCGGCTTTGAAGCTTAGCGCTGGCTCTTTTGGTCTCTGCGTCAGCCTCAAACCTCTCTGTGTCAGCCCTCTAAGACACTGCGCAGCCTCTGGGACTCTCCGCGTCACTCCAGCTGCTCTTTGCGTGGATGACGCAGTTCCTCTGGCCTCTGTGCTGTCTCTCCTGGGCTCTGTGTGGCCTGAACTGGCTGCTGCCTCTCGCTCTTTGCTTTTTGCGCTGGCCTCTCGACACTGTCTTTGCCTCTCTATCCAGTACTCACTGCCCCTCGCTGTTGATCACTAATTCACTTTTGCTTAGCAACCCCGCTTTAGCAAAATGAATCACTGATCACTCTGGCGTGTTCTCCAACTAACCCTCAAGCCTCCTCTTATACTTTTCTTGTTGGTCCTTCAACAGTCGAGATTAAACCTCTAATCAACGGCTAAGATTAGGTTTGGCTTGTTCCATGAATTTTGGAATCTTCTAACCCAGTTTTATATTAATACCCATTAATATTTTATTTTTCCTAAGTTTAGACTTATGAACTCCAATAAAAATATTAATTATTTTAATATCTCCCAAACCAGTTAGAATCTGCCCAAACCATTTCTGGGTCTTGGAGATCTCATGTGCTTTAGCCTCTCCACCAATTTTCATGGCTAGAGCACATCCGATGCTACCCCAAATAAACACTCCCTCTTAGCAACAACTGTGCTCTAGTAATACTCCTCATTGAGCATCACAATGATTATCTGACACCGGTACCTGTGCTGATGCTAGGCCTCCTCACCCAACATCCTCTGCGTTGCTGCATCTTGTACTACTGCCCATGGCCTTGCCATTGCCACTGCTGCATCTGTACGACAACTCCCTCTGCATCTGTGCTATTGCTGGTCCATTCTCCCAACACTGCATCTGCACTGCATCCCCCTCATCATGTTGCATCGTGCTACTACAAACTGCTATTGCTATTGCACTGCAACTCAGTTACTGAGAAGTAAGTAACTGATTGACCCAACTTCTGACATCCCTGTCAGGCTAGAGACACTCTCGATGTTGAAGCTCTCTCTGCCGCTAACAAGTGCTCCGTCTACTAACCTCTACGCTGCTGCAACAACTCCCTACATCTTGCACCGTTGCACACCTCTCTGTGCCATCCTGCACCATTGCAAAGCTCCCATGCCTCTCGCACTGTTGTAGCCTGCTAGCCTCGCGCTGCCAGAGGACTCCTGCACTGTAGCACTCTCTGCTGCTTCATCCGCATCCGTCTCAAATGTAATTCGCTAGTCTTGCTACTCTTTCCTTGGGGCTCCTGTAGCAAGGTATAGTCCAAGAGGTTGGGTACTTCAAGGATCTTGCCCCTCATCACCTGTAGTCCTCCTGACTATAGCTCGATGTCTCCCCACCTCTTCTCTAGAGGTACGTGAGCACTCATGGCACAATCGTCATCCTCCTCAACTTCTTTCTCCGCCGTTGTTGGTGCTGCCTTAGAGTCAGACGCCTCTCCCTTATTCTTCTTCCTCAGACACTAGTTCGCATAATGACTCAGTTCCCCACAGTGGAGGCACTTGAGCTTGGAGAGGTCCTTCTTCTTCCTCTTTTCCTGCTTTCCTGCAGATGACAGAGCTGCATCTTCTTCCTCTTCCTTCTTGATCCAGACTCCTTTGCTGCTACTTCCCGTCTTGGTCAGCCGTCTGATCTCTTCTTGACAAAGAGCTGCCCACAATTCTTCCCAATCTGGAATATTTTCTCTGCCCAATATGCTCTGGACAAATGTCTCCCACTCCTCGGAAATTGCGTTTAGTGCGGTTCTTACTATCAACTCCTGATTCGGCGTGGCCCCTGTGGAAGTTAGTTGGTCCCGGATCTCCTTCAATCGATTGAGGAAGAGATCTATCTGCTCTCCCTTTTGCATCTGGTATGACCGTAGCTGATTCTCACAAAGCATATTCCTCTGCATGGAAGTATGTTGGTACAACGTCTTCAAGGTATCCCACATTTCCTTTGTCGTTTCCTTTTCGGCAATATGTTGGACCACATGATCCTTGACCCCATCAAGGATTATGCATTTTGCCTTGGCCATTGCCTCCTGGTACCTTTCATTAGCTACTAGGTCAACTAGGATAGCCATTACTCTCAAGGCGAAGCCCTTGATGTGATGTTTGTCTAGAATGGATAGGATCTTGGCCTTCCAGACCACAAAGTTGGATGCTCTGTCCAACCTATCCTAATCCCTTAGCCCATTCACAACCATCTCTTTGCTCTTCTCTGTCGACTCCTCCGAGTCTCTCTACTTTCTGGCTGGAAGTTCTCGATTCGACTCCTGCTGAGTCTCTCTACTTCCCATTTGAAAGTTCTCAGTTCGACTCCTCTGAGTCTCTCTACTTCCGTCTAGAAGTTCTCTTCTGGACTCCCTCTGAGTCCCGATTTTCCTTCTGGAAATCCTTCTGTCAACCGTCAACTTGCCCCTCTCCTATCGTTTGTGCAACTGCAACACTAATCCAGATTCCTTGGCTAGAAATCCACCTCGGCAGCAACTCCCTCTACCTTGGTTTTTCCTTGTTAAGTACTGTTCTAACCACAATACCCCACCAGCTTCGCTCCCACAAACTGTCCACAGCGCCCTCGCCCCAACAACTGAAGGATTGAGCCTCTTGGCTCTGTGCAATCTCGGCACTGGAAAAACAACTCCCTCAGCCAACTGTGTTAGCCCTCTTGGCCTCTGCATGGCTCTGCGTGAGCTTGTTTCTACCCTCCTCAGCCTCTGTGCTGGCCTATCTCAGGCCCGGATTGATGACGCAGTCCCTTTGAGTCAAGCCTTCCGCTGTCGCTTTCTGCAAGGATCATCTCTGTCACTCGGGACAACTGAATTTGCTGCAAATACTCTGCTCAACTGATGCCTTCAGCTTTCCTGTGATTTGCAACCACGCTCTGATACCATGTTGAATTTTCTAAGTGTATCTGTTAGAAAATTAATCCTTATTTTGCTGGTTTATCTATTCTACTTGTTTGAATTCGAACAAGTTATTTAAAACATTTAAATACCGAAATAGACACAATACAGTCACAACATCTACAGATCAACAACTGAAAGAAAACAAACACACAAGTGACACCGTTATTTTTGGACAAATGTCCCATGAAAAACCCAATGCAGGAAAACTGGTGCAGCTATTATGAGGGTATATTGTTATGAAGTATTTCCTTGAGTACAACTTGGTGCTTCACTGGCTCACCCGACAGAGAAAAATACACAGCAACAATACCTCTCTATTCGGAAATAGGTATTCAGAAAACTTGTCCCACGAAACCCTCTCCAGTGGCTTTGAAGCTCTGCGCTGGCCCTTCTGGTCTCTACATCAGCCTCCCGCTGCTCTACGTCAGACTCAAACCTCTCTACGCCAATCCTCTGAGCCACTACGTAGCCTTTGGGATCCTCTGCGTCACTCCAGCTTCTCTCTGCGTGGATGACGCAGTCCCTTTGGCCTCTGCGCTGTCTCTGCTGGGCTCTCCGTGGCCTGAAATGGTCGCTGCCTCTCGCTCTCTGCTTTTGCGCTGGTCTCTTGTCAGTCTCTACCTCTCTGTCCAGTACTCACTGCCCTTCGCTGCTGATCATTGATTCACTTTTTCTTGGCAACCCTACTCTAGCAAAATGAATGACTGATCACTCTGGTGTGTTCTCCAACTGACCCTCAAGCCTTTTCTTATACTTTTTTCGTTGTCCTTCAACGACTAAGATTAAATCTCTAATCAACTGCTAAGATTAGATTTGGCTTGATCCATGACTTTTGGAACCTTGTAACACAGTTTTATATAATACCCATTAATATTTTATTTTTCCTAAGTTTAGACTTAGGAACTCCATTAAAAATATTAATTATTTTAATATCTCCCAAACTGGTTAGAATTTGCCCAAACCATTCATGGGTCTTGGATATCTCATGTGCTTTATCCTCTCCACCAATTTTAATGGCTAGAGCACATTTGATGCTACCCTAAATCAATACCTTCATCTTATTTATAGGAAGAGGGAAGAGTGGTTGAAGGGAAAGACAAAGATGTGGGATGTCTTTCCTAAGGATATGGGTCTGGACAACAGTGTTGAGTTGGCATTGGCCAACATGGATCTCAATGATCCAGTGTTAGAGCCTTTTAAATTTGATGATGGTGATACTGTAGAGGGATCATCCTTTGTGCTGGCCTATCTCAGGCCCGAACTGATTACGCAATCCCTTTGAGTCAACCCTTCCGCTGTCGCTTTCTGCAAGGGTCATCTCTGTCACTCGAGACAATTGAATGTGTTGCAAATGCTTTGCTCAGCTGATGCCTTCAGCTTTCCTGTGATCTGCAACCACGCTCTGATACCATGTTGAATTTTCAAAGTCTATCCATTAGAAATTAATCTGTATTCTGCTGGTTTATTTCTTCTACTTGTTTGAATTCGAACAAGTTATTTAAAACATTTAAACACCGAAATAAACACAATACAGCCACAACATCTACAGATCAACAATTGAAAGAAAACAAACATACAAGTGACGTCGTTATTTTTGGACAAATGTCTTGGGAAAAACCCAATGCGGGAAAACCAGTGCAGCTATTCTGAGGGTATATTGTTATGAAGTATTTCCTTGAGTACAACTTTGTACCTAACTGGCTAACCCGACAGAGAAAAATACACGACAAAAATACCTCTCTATTCGGAAATAGGTATTCAGAAAACCTGTCCCACGAAACCCTCTCCAGTGGCTCTGAAGCTTTGTGTTGGCCCTTCTGGCCTCTGCATTCGCCTCCTGCTGCTTTGCATCAGCCTCAAACCTCTCTGCGCCAAGCCTCTAAGCCACTCGCAGCCTCTGGGATCCTCTGCGTCACTCCAGCTTCTCTCTGCGTGGATGACGCAGTCCCTCTGGCCTCTACGCTCTTTGCTGGGCTCTCCGTGGCCTGAACTGGCTGCTGCCTCTCGCTCTCTGCTTTTGGCGTTGGTTTCTTGGCAGTGTCTCTGCCTCTCTGTCCAGTACTCACTGCCCCTCGCTGCTGATCACTGATTCACTTTTTTTTAGCAACCTCGCTCTAGCAAAATGAATGATTGATCACTCTAGTGTGTTCTCCAACTGACCCTTAAGTCTCCTCTTATACTTTTCTTGTTGTCCTTCAATGACTGAGATTAAATCTCTAATCAACTGCTAAGATTATATTTGGCTTGATCCATGACTTTTGGAACCTTCTAACCCAGTTTTATATAATACCCATTAATATTTTATTTTTCCTAAGTTTAGACTTAGGAACTCCATTAAAAATATTAATTATTTTAATATCTCCCAAATCGGTTAGGATTTTCCCAAACCATTTATGGGTTTTGGAGATCTCATGTGCTTTATTCTCTCCACCAATTTTAATAGCTAGAGCACATCCGATGCTACCCCAAATCAATACCTTCGTCTTATTTACAGGCAAAGGGAAGAGTGGTTGAAGGGAAAGACAAAGATGTGGGATGTCTTTCTTGAGGATATGGGTTTGGACTATAGTGCTAAGTTGGCATTGGCCAACATGGATTTCAATGATCCAGTGCTAGAGGCTGTCAGATTTGATGATGGTGATACTATAGAGGGATCATCCTCCACACCAGCAGATGTAGAGACGACTTTGGATACAGAAGAGGAGGATGCAGTAGAGGAGAGTAGTGGTACTGGTGACCATGATGATCAGGATAATGATGTTGATTTTGATGATGACTACGAGGATCGCTGACTCATGAGTCATGAGCTACCTACTGCCTTGAGGCTTGTATACTTGTAGTTGTTTTGTATTTTGTATTTGATATTTCTATTTGCCATTGGCATTACACTACCTATGTAACACATTTTGATTATGATGACCTAATGAGAAACTACAATTGTCAGTATCTTTGTCTTACTATCTTGTCTTTTTTCTATTGGATCATTGATGAATTGAATATGTATTATGAATCATGATTTATCATTTATGTCACAATTGTATTTGTATGTACTATGTACTATGCATAATGTTACTTAATACTTTGTAAATAGTAAACCTTACATGTAGATGAAGATCTATGTTTGAAAGCAATGAATTTGTATCATGAATGAGAATGTGTAAGAAATATCTAATTTTTAATATATATA
>APFE031190142.1:0-16452 GCA_000404065.3 Pinus taeda | reverse complement strand
TTCTAAATAGATCAAGAGATATTAAAATAATTAATATTTTTAATGGAGTCCCTAAGTCTAAACTTAGGGAAAATAAAATATTAATGTGTATTAATATGAATCTGTGTTAGAGTGGTCCAAAAAGACATGGATCAACCCAGATCTAATCTTAGCCATTGATTAGGGACTTAATCTCGACTGTTGAGATGTCAACAGTAAAAGTATAAGAGTAGGCTTGAGGGTCACTTGGAGAATACATCAGAGTGATTAGTCATTCTATTCTTTAGAGCGGGGTTTGCTAAGAGACATAGAATCTGTGATTGGGAGAGCAGTTGAGGGGCATTGAGTATAGAGAGACAGAGAGGCAGAGATAGTGCCGGGATAGTAGCAAAGCAGCTGGAGAGAGAGACGCAAGAGCAACTAGTGCTCATGCAGGGCCACACAAAAGCAGCTAAGTGTTGCGCAGAGCACCAGAGGGTCCTAGCATAGCTGACACAAAGGCTAAAAGAGTTGATGCAGGGCCTCCTGCGGCTGACGCGATGCCAACGCTAGGCTAGGAGAGGCTGACGCAATCCATATTGGGCAGACGCTGGGGTTTTTGGGGTAGATTGGTCTTGAATAGCTGACGGAAGGATTATCTGGGGTTTCAGCCAGTAGATTTGTCAAAAATCGAGAGGTATTACTGCTAAGGAAATTCTCTGTTGAGTAGGCCAGTGTCAGCACCCATATTGTACTCTGATATTGCTTAATAAGAAAACCCTCAGATAGTTGCATCGATTTTCCTGCATTAGGTTTTTCTGGGGGACATTAGTCCAAAAATAATGGTGTCATATGGTGTGTTTGTTCTTGTTTCTTTTAGTTGCTGATTTGTAATATGTTGAGCATGCCCTAGTGTTTATTTTCAGTATTTACATTGTAAATAACTTGTTAAGGAAGAATAACAAGTAGGTAGGAATAAATCAGATAAAGTGCATGGAGGGTTTCTAACTGAGTAAACTTAGAAACTTCAACAAATGTGTTTGTATCTGACACTCGAATCTCGTATCTGTCAAATCCTGAATCCACGTGTCAGATGACTTAGGTTTCTGGGCATCCTAGCAAAGAACAAGGACAAGTTAGATGAAAAAAGGACGAATTACATCTTTTTCTCTCTCTCTCATGCTCGCACGTGTGGATAAATTCTTTCTCTCTCTATAGTTTGCATTTTTTTGGGCAGTTCTTGTTGCAGAGGCCAAAATTTCTGGGCATTTGTAGGGTGCCGAAATTATAGGATTTTGGTAGTTGTAGGAGGGCCAAAATGTTGGGGCAGATTAATAGAGGGAAGTGCGAGATCAAATTGGGAGACTTGACTTGGAGGGTTTGACTAGGTTTGACCTAGTTGATGACTAGAAGGTCTAGATGTATCTCTTGTTGAATAGAAGAATCTCTCTATTGAAAAGGTTGCTGGGTTTTTCCCCTTAGTGGGTTTTCCCAGGGTAAACCTTGTGTTCTCTTTGTGCATTTTCTGGGCATTTGTAGGGTGTCGAAATTATAGGATTTTGGTAGTTGTAGGAGTTCCAAAATGCCGGGGCGGATTAGTAGAGCGAAGTGCGAGATCAAATTGGGAGACTTGACTTGGAGGGTTTGACTAGGTTTGACCTAGTTGATGACTAGAAGGTCTAGATGTGTCTCTTGTTGAATAGAAGAATCTCTCTATTGAAAAGGTTGTTGGGTTTTTCCCCTTAGTGGGTTTTCCTAGGGTAAATCTTGGGTTCTCTTTGTGCATTGTGATCTCTACTGTTCTACTGTTCTTGCATGGTTGAATTTCTGAAGTATAATTGCTTAATGATATATTGGACTATTTAAAAGAAGATCAATGTCATTAGAAGTAATTATCAGTTTTCAGAAATATTGTGCTAGTTACCTATTGCACTTGGAAGAATCAACATGTTGTCAGAGCTTTGGTGAAGGAAGGAACACTAAGATCACTCTAGAAGAAGCCCTATCTTGAGATCACTATTGTTGAAGCCCTTATTGTTTTACATCCATGGCTTCTTATATGAAATCAAAGAACAAGTTAAAAGGGGCCTCAAACTTCAGAGCTTGGAAGACTAGAATTGATCTTATTCTTGTAGAGAACAAAGTTTTGGATATTGTAACAATGAAGGTTGTAGAACTAGCAGATCCTATAGGAAAAGAGAAGTTCAAGGAGGATGACATCACTTCCATGAGCCTTATTGTGGATTCCATTAAAGATCATCTAATCCCATATATTGCAAAGCTTATGTATGATGCCCTAACTAATCTATTCACTATCAAGAATGTTGGTCAAGCCATGAGCTTGAAGAATGAGCTCTATGATATAAAGATGAAAAATGATGACACCATAGTCTCATATTTTGTAATAATCTCTTAATTACGAGACCAAATACAAGCAATCGATGAAACTATCTCTGAGAAGGAACTTGTGACTACAACACTCAATGGTCTACCTAGATCTTGGGATGCATTTGCAATAGGTATAAGTAGTAGGAAGGAAGCTCCCTCGTTTGAAAAATTATGGACCTCTTGTGCTAAAAAAGAATCAAGGCGTATATCAAGAGATAGAAAGGAAGAAGACTCTCAAGCATTTGCAACTCACTTCAAGAAGACTAGAGGAAAGAAGAAGTTTGGCTTTCAAAACAAGAAATCAGGAAAAATATCACCTCCTCCCCAAAGGAAGAAGGATATGTCAAAAGTTCAATGCTTTGTTTGTCACAAATTTGGACATTATAAAAGGGATTTTCCTTGTTGGAAAATGCAATATGGCAACTATTAATTCAAATGTTTCTTAAACTTAATAATTGTTTGTGAAATTTATTTATCTTCTCGTGTTTTATTTATTAGTTCTTCTCCATTAAACAATTATCAAAAGAAAAAATAGTAAAGGCAGTGGACACATAAATTAGACTCCAAGCTAGGGCAAAACTCCTCCAAGGGGAAAACCCAGAAAATCTCTTCTCTTCTTTTAGAATCTGCTTCAAATGAGACAACCAAGACCCAAACCTTAGACCAAGTCCTTCCTCCAAGTACCAAGTCAACCCTTCAAGAAACCCTTCCAATATGATCAGATCAACAAGGCTCAATCCTACATCATCCAACTTCTAACTGCAATTTTGATCCCAACTTTAACCTTGCAAATTTGACCTGCAACTTCAATCTCAGCTGCTGCAAAAAACCTAAGACAATTCTTCAAGAGGTCCTCCTTTGAGTAAGACAATACTTCCCAAGGTCAACGAAGTCAAATCAGAGTATTCGCTCTTCCAATAACTTGATTCTGCAACTTGATCTCTTGCAATTTGGACCTGCAATTTCAACCTTCTTGGAAGTTACAAAAACTCTAGATTTCGCATATGTAAGAGAAATAGAGCCCAAAAATAGTGTTTCCTTCTTCTTCTAGGATTCTTCTAGCCTTCTAGACCTTTGTTCTTCCTTTCTTGCTTCTTCCAGCTTTAGATTGAACTTGTTTTTGAGAGATCAAACTTGTGTGAGTGTGTGTGTCAAATGAGGTTGAAGTTGCCTATTTATAGCCTTTCCAAGGGGTTTAATTCCCTCCTTTAGGCCCGTTGTCTCTCAAAGTGTACAGGTGAGATGCGATAACGATCAAGTCGGGGATCAGAGTGACAACCCCTGTCTTGATCGTTGTTGCATCTTACCTGTACGCGACAATGATTAGCACGGGAGTTGTCACTCTGATCCCCACCCTCTTCGTTCTTGCATCTCACCTGTACAATTTGCATGACAACAAGGTTGACTTGTACTTTGGAGGTTTCCAGGACCTTCTAGACTCAAAATAAATTCTTTTACAAGGTACATCTTGCCCAGAAGGGTCTTATAATCATGATGTTGACTCTCTTGACTCATGACAATATATCCTATGACTTAACAAACTCTAGAAGCATGAAGAACATGCTTTTACCTAGAAGACCATCAATAAGGAGCATGAAACCCATGCTGTTAAAATAATAACTTTTTCTTGTCTTCTTTTGTTTGTTACATAAGATACATATTGAAATGAGTACAATAACAATTATGAAGGCCGAAACTAGTTACATTTCCAATAGTCCTGAGATGGCTAATGACAAAAAGAGAAAGGGAAAACAACATGCTTTTGTAGCTGATATTGACGATGAACATTCAAAGAAGCCTATTTTTGACAAATATTTCTTTTACTTTTTCGCTCTAATAAGTTCTATTGCAGATGGTGATAATACGTGGCTAGTAGATAATGGTGCTTCAAGACATATGACAAGAGATCATGACAATCTCATTAGCATGATGGAAATAAGACTATATCAAGGGGTGGAGTTTGGAGATAACCACAACTATGCAGTTAAAGGAGTTGGAAAGGCATCCATTGTGCTAGAATATGGTAACAATTTACATCTTAGAAATTTTCTATATGTACCAGGTTTGAAAAATAATCTAGTCTCTATTTCATGTTTAGAAGATAAAGGAGATAGAGTAGCTTTTGTGGATGGATAAGTACTTGTGTGGCCCAAGGACTCTAGTATAGATGATGCTAGAGTTATTGAAATTCGTGAAGGGAGACTATATATGCTTGTGGGACAACCAACTCAAGCCCTAGTACATGGTGAAATCAATCCAAGTGAACTATGGCATAGGAGATATGGTAACCTTCATTATTGTTAAAATTGGAAACTAAGGCCAAACTCCATGTGGGTCATCTTATTTATGGAAGCTGATATTTTTCTTGGACCCCTATCATCGTGAGGTGTAGGATTGATCTAAATATCATCCTATTCCGATAAATATTCATGGAGTTATGAATTTATTTGTGTTATAAGACAATTCGTCAAGGTCGGTCAGCAACCAAATAAATGCCACATGTGCTCAACGTTTTAGTATAAAAGGAGATGAATTGAGAGTCATTTTACACACACTTCTATCTTGATTTCTCTCCACTTGTCTTGGGTTTTAATGGAAGAGAAATCTAGGAGTGGAAGCCCTAGACATTGGAGGAAAAGAGGCTGCCCTAGCCGCAGCAAAGAAGGCAGGTCAACGAAGCGATGGAAGGGTTCTATGCGTTGACCTAAAGGAGCTCAAGGAAGAAGCCTAACGCTATATTAAGGCATCCCTAATGCAGTTCTTGAAGGTAGCCCTAACGCTATCCTAAACATACCTATGGTGCCCTAGATGCAAGACTAATGCGATTGAAAAGGAGGACTATTTTAAGGCCTAAAACAAGGCACCGAGATGCTGGAAAGAGGTCGAGGGTAGGCCGAGTTGAAGAAGGGTTGTTTGAGGTAGCGAAAAGGTGGGCTGTAAGTGACGACGTGGGACCGTGGTAGGCCGCAGTCCTAATCACCACAAAACAGGGAGAACGTGGAGAGTTTGAGGGTTCAAACATGCCCTGAACAGCAACGTGCTAGGGGAGGTGTCTCATGAGAGTATACCGCAGTTTTCTTGAGGGCTGTTCGAGGATTGTGTGAGGAGTTCAGGGCTGCCTATTGCCCTAACCAGATCAGTCATGAACAACAAGGTATGGAAATGGCATGGTGCAATAATGGCACAATTGGGATAGCATGACTGTTAGGGGCAGTAGCTTCAAGTTTCAACAATATAACTAGGCAACAGCTAGCATGGAGCTGCATAGTAAATGGGACAACAAAGGAATGCTAAGGCAAACATGGGACAACATAACAAGCATGGACAACATGGCAAGCATGGACAACATGGAAAGCATGGCAAGCATCGTGCTTCAAGCACATGAGACATGATGTATGACAACATGGTTCAACATACCACATGGGACAACAGTGGCAACATCAAGTGTAGCAATATGATGTGTGTAACATGGTCATGAGGTCCAACTTAGTGATGATGGGTGCAGCATGGTGCAGCACGGTGAGGTGCATCATGTTGACGAGGTTGAGCATAATGATAGGTGAAGGAGTCACCTTGGAGAATCAGTTGAAGCATCATGTCTTCAACTGAGTTCAATTGATCTCATGTATCATCTTCTTAGAGATGATCTATGCTCTTATCTAGATAAGTCAAAGTGTTGAGTTCTGTTGTAAATGTACTATCTCTCTCTCTCTCTGTTGAACTATTGAAGAACATATAAGAAGAATCGATCAAGGGTTTCCCCACATTGGGGTTTGTCCCTGGCTAGCGCCACATCTTGTGTTCTCTTGTCTTGGCTTGTCTTCTGCGATCTATGTTTATGTTCTATCTGAAATTTACTTTAATGCTGATGTGATTGCTAATCTGGAAAAGATATTAAGCTAACTGTGAAAATTGAAATAAATTACTCTAAGCATAGAACATGCCTAAAATTAACATGGTATCAGAGATGAGGTGAAGACAAAGCCCAAGCAGGAGTGAAAGAGAAATCACTGAAGACAATTGGGAAAGGACAAAAGGATCAATGGATTCCTCATCCCTCTTCAAATTCACCAAGGGTGAAATCGAAGAAGATAATATTATTAGAATGGCGCAGCGGAAGCCTCTGATGGCCTACCTAAAGATCACTTCATTTGGGAAGTCCAGATCTAAGGGTGGAAGGAAAGGCAGATGCCTTGGTTGTAACAAGTCTGACCATTATGTGAAGGAGTGTCCGAATGGTAAGGAAACATCACTTGATGATGATAACAATCATTCTAGGGACATCTTCAATGGTCAGAGGAATGATAGGTCATGCAGGTCATCAAGGATATAGCCGACTCTTCGAAGAAAGCAAGGAACCCTAGGTATGAAGAATTAAATGTTGTTTCTGATGAGATAAAGAAGTGTTATCTTGTATTGGCCCTCTCCTTTAGATTCTTTGGGAATCTGGCTTATTTATTGTAGTGCTTCAAGGCACTTCATTGGATAGAAGGGTGCTCTCTCTAATTTAGTAGAGATGGAAACAATCATGGGATGATACTAGGAGCCGATGCCACCTATCCCGGAACGGGTGTAGGGAATGTTACCCCTCAATTGAATGAGGGTAACTCGATTCATTTACAAGAATCTCTTTTGTGTACCTGATCGCAAGAAGAACCTGGTGTCCATTTCAGCAATGGAAGTCTAAGGTTTCAGGGTGGCATTCATCGATGGAAAGGTACATGTTTGAAAATAGAATTTTCAAAAGATGCTTTTATTCATGGGTTCAGGGTTGGCAATTTGTATCAAGTTGCAGGATGGTCCATTGGGGACCATGTCAGTTGACACATCTCATCTATAGCACTGGAGGTCTACTTATTGTGGGGCCCTACTCGATGTGAGTCAAATGGTGACAGGGATGCCTGAATTCAAAAAGGTCATGAAGGTACATGTCTGAGATGTAACAAAGGAAAATCTTACAAGGGGGCCATTCCCCTCATGTAGCAGGTCCACAATTTTGGAACAACTTGAGGGGTTTGAGATTCATGATCGGGAATCTCATGTATGCAGGTGGAAGAAAGCCCTTTATGGCTTGAAGCAAAACAGCCCTGGCATAGTATGAGAGGATTGATAGCTGTCTGATGAAGCTGAGATTTGCTAGGAGTGAAACCGATCCAAACCATTGCTCGAAGGTTGTGGATGATAGACCTCTCATACCGGTACCTTTTGAGGACGACCTATTTCTGACAGGTGCAAACCCTCTCATTTGCAGAAGTAAGAGGGAGTTGGATTTTGGATGTGGAATGGTAAACTGCGAGCTCGTGACTACCTCGAGGATCTTAACTTTCAGAAGTTATATGGTAGTGATGCCGAACTAGATTTGGGAAATACCTCTGAGTTTCATAAACTCATTCGTGTTGATGTTCTTGGTGAACTTCTGTCTAGACATGTGATTTGCAATTAGTATGATGAGCTCATATATGGTTGAGCCTCACTGTATTGGTGCCAAGAATCTTCTGAGATATCTTCAGGGCACAATTTCTCATGGATTGAGATACACTGCTGGAAATATGAAGCTGCATGATTATTTCAATGCTGACTAGGCAAGCAGTGTGGAGGATCTCAAGAGCACTTTTCAGTGTTGTTTCTCTTTGGGTTCTGCTCGATATCCTGGATGAGCAGGAAGTAGAAGACGTTTGCTTTGAGCACCGCTAAGACCGAATACATAGCTACGAGTATGATCTCGTGTCAAGTTGCCTGGTTGTGGAAGCTCTTCAGTGTGCTGTTTGTACAGATGATGGATACCACCATGATCTTTTGTGTCAACTAGGGGGGGATTTGATTGTTGAGGAATCCCGTATTCTATGATTGCTCCAGCATATAGACATCAAATACTACCTTATATGAGATATGGTACATTGATGAGCGAGAAGGCTCCATCGCATTGAAACTGATGTACAGGTCGCAGACATTTTGTCGAATACCTGGGGAAAAGTCAAATTTGTGACTTTCTCGATTGACTTGGAGTCGTTGAGAGACCCTCTTATGAGGGTCCTCCATGATGCATGCATTGAGCTATGGGAGCTCCGAGGGGCTTGAGGTACTTATTGGAGCAACAAGTGACCACAGGGCGACTCACCCTCCCCTAATGGTGCGTTGTGTACAGGGTGAATGGCTCAACCTTCCCCTATGATACCTCGTGGTGACTTAGGGACATGATGAGTGTTTCTCCTGTGGAGGCATCCTACCCATGCAGTCTGGGACTCATGGAAAGTACCTCTCATCTGGCCAATGAGCAGGGAAATGGGGTTAGGGACCATAGTAGTACTATTGATGGACGCATTGTTGTATCTACCGTACTCCCTATGCTAGGATGACCTACATTGATATGGGATCAATGAAACTAATCTGGGATCAGTATGAGTGGTTTGAAACACTCTCTTGTGATATTGATCTAGGATCAATAAAAGTGACTTTGGGTTAGTAAGATTAATATGACTCACTCTCTTGGAACTGATCTGGGATTAGTAAGAGTGGTATGACACACTCTCTTTATATGGATTTGACTTCGGGTCAGTAGAGAATGGTATGAGACATTCTCGATCAATTCTTCTTCTTCATGGTTCAGCAGAGCAGAGCTTAGCAGAGCAATGCAGTGCAGGGAACTGATGGCAGAGATAGTACAATTGGACAGATGGATCAGCGGATGGAGTTCTCCCTAGTTGAGAGGGAGTGTTAAAATTGGAAACTAGGGCCAAACTCCATGTGGGTCATCTTATTTATGGCTGCTGATATTTTTCTTGGACTCCTTTTCATCGAGAGGTGTAGGATTGATTTAAAGATCATCTGATTTCGATAAGTATTCATGGAGATATGAATTTATTTGTGTTATAAGACAATTCGTCTAGGTCAGCCAGCAACCAAATAAACCCCACATGTGCTCAACATTTTAGTATAAAAGGAGAGGACTTGAGAGTCATTTTACACACACTTCTATCTTGATTTCTCTCCACTTGTCTTGGGTTTTAGTGGAAGAGAAATCTAGGAGTGGAAGCCCTAAGCGTTGGAGGAAAAGAGGATGCCCTAGCTGCAGCAAAGAAGGCAGGCCAACGAAGCGATGGAAGGGTTCTATGCGTTGACCTAAAGGAGCTCAAGGAAGAAGAATAACGCTATCCTAAGGTAGCCCTAACGCAGTCCTTGAAGGCAGCCCTAACACTATCCTAAACATACCTATGGTGCCTTAGACGCAAGACTAATGCGACTGAAAAGGAGGAATGTTTTAAGGCCTAAAACAAGGCACCGAGTTGCTGGAAGGAGGTCGAGGGTAGGCCGAGTTGAATAAGGGTTGTTTGGGGTAGCGAAAATGTTAATTTATGGTATGTTCTATGCTTATAGCAATTTACTTATCTTTCTTATTATTATCCACAGATTAGCAATCACATGTACATAAAGTAAAGTGCAGATAGAACATTAAATGATTGACAGAAAACAAGCCAAGACAAGAGACATAAGATGTGGTGGCTAGCCAGGGACAAACCCCAATGTGGGGGAACCCTTTGATCAAGTCTTCCTTTATCTTCAATAATTCAGCAGAGAAAAATAGTACATAAATCTGATTTACATCAGCAGCAACAAACCCTAGATCAGCCAAACTAGGGCAAATAATATCTTGCAAACCGACCGTTGGATCGGCTTGATTCCTTCACCAAAAAATGCGGTCTTCAGAGGAGATCCAGATTCACCTATAGTGCAGTTCTGAGAGGCAGACTAATGGTCAACACTGGTCAAACTTTGGTTCTGCAGTTGCAACCCTAAATTCTGCACCTTCCTTCCACATGTGTGAGAGAAGAGTCTCTTTCTACGCAGTAGGAGAAGAGCTTTTTTTCTGTGCAAGAGAGAGAGAGAGATGTGATGAGTTGAGTGAGTCCAAATGAGGAAAAGACCTCCTGTATTTATACACAACTGTTGATGATTGAATAGATGCGACTGTTGGGCTTCTGAGCCTACACGAGTTGTAGGTCGGCTTGATAATTATTCCATAATCAAAATAAATTCATATCTCCATAAATACTTATCAGAATCGAATGATCTTTAGATCAATCCTACACCTCTTGACGAGAGGAATCTAATAAAAATATTATCAGCCATGAATAAGATGATCCACATGGAGTTTGGCCCTAGTTGCCAATTTTAACACTCCCTCTCAACTAGGGAGAACTCCATTTGCAATCTGTTTGTCGGTCGCTACTATTCATCCATCAAATGCATTGCTCTGTACAACTTGACCCCTGCTCTGCTCTGCTCTATCCTGCCTGCTCTGCTCTGTTTTGTTTTGCCCTGTTCTAATTTGCTCTGCTCTGCTCTGTTCTGCTCTACTCTACTTTGTTCGAATTATGAAGAGGAAGAAATGATCGAGGATGTATCATACTGACTCAAAGTCAGTCTCAGAGTGTGTACCACTGGTCCCAGACCAGTGTCAACCGACCCGAAGTTAGCGTCATAGTGGGTACAACTCCTACCATTGGTCCCAGACCAGTATCATCCTCCATTCATTCAAAGTCAGTCTCAGAGTGTGTACCACTGGTCCCAGACCAGTCTCAATCGACCCGAAGTCAGCGTCATAGTGGGTACAACTCCTACCACTGGTCCCAGACCAGTATCATTAATCCCAGATCAATGAAGGTCATCCTAGCATAGGGAGTACGATAGATACAACGATGCGTCCATCTGTACTACTATGGGCCCTGTTGTCGCACAGATTGTCACAACAACGCTCAGACCGGGGGCTGTCACCCTGATCCTCGATCTCTCTGTTTAAGCCTGTCCCCCGCGGCTAAGGGGGTAGACCCTATGGGATAATGGATGACCAACTGGGGACCAGTTGGGTTGGGAGACACGAGGGGAAACAAGCACTTAATTGATTTTATTAAGTTAATAGACCAGTTCCTTATGAAATAAATGATTAAACGATTATTTATCAAATGCTGCAGAAATATGAACTCATTAACAATCGTTTACCATCAAATAACTCAAACAAAGATTAACTTTTACCAAATGTGAGATAATCAATAAACGCTCAATGGCTTAACAATACTCCAGCAATTAAAATTTCGAAAGATTAAATGCTTTAAACAACCACGTAAAATGCTAACCAAAGATCACATTCATGTAGTTAATCTTCAAATGAACATTTAAGCATGTTTAACCACATAAAGAAATGATAAATATTAATCCCACATCAAAATTTTAGTCTCCGCAAAAAATATATTTCGCAAACATGACAAATCCTTGAGCCAAGACTGAATCCGGCAAAATATTTACAATTTTTTTTGTATTTTTATATTTTCAAATAAAACAAAATTGGGCTAAGCAAAGCTAAAGATTAACTAGATGAAACTTAAATCTAAAAAATCAAAAGTATAGAACAAAATAAAAAGTCTAAAAATTACTTTTTATGCTTTTATTATTATTATTATTATTTTTTTATAATGTAAAATTATACAAAACTTAAATAAATCTAAATCTGAAATTAAAATTCAAAATCTAATTATTGACTAATCTAACTCTAAATTGAATAAAAGAAAACTACTTTATGCCCCCCCCCCACCCCCCCCCCCCTTTTTTTTAATTTTAAAGTCAAAATAAAACTAAAATTAATCAAAAATCTAAAAGTAAATTTAAATTTAAAGCAAACTAAATTAAATAGAACTAAAACTACATAATCAGAAGCCTAAACTAAATTAAAAAAACTAACTAAACCTAAACTAAATAATAAAATAAAGATTTTTTTTAAATATTGTAAATGATATACCCACAAAACTAAACTTATAAACTATGAAATATATATATAAAGTCTAAAATAAAAGAAAACGGAAATAAAACCTAAGAGATATATATCTATGGACCAACGCATATGTAAAAAATCGAATGCTTTTTTGGGTTGCTTTGTTGTGTGTAATGTGTGCAGGTTGAAGCGTTTGATGGTGGCAGGGAGGAATGGCAGCAGGTCGAGGTGCGGGTTTGGAGCACGTAGACTTGGACAGCAGAGGAAGGATGATGTATGGAGCTGTGATGAGAGTGGAAAGGAGAAGAAAGGATGCTCGATGAAGGCAGAGAGGGAAAATGAGAGGCAAGGAGTTGACGGAGAATGTGGGAGGAACTGAGAATGACAACAGGCAGAGGAGAATGGCGGAGAAGGATGAGGGAGCAGTGAGGAAGAGGAACGAGCAGCTGATTGGAGGGTGCGGAATGAGTGCCGAGGTGATGCATGAAGGTGAGGCGAGTTCGATGTGTAGGGAAATGAGGCAGCGTGGATGACAAGGGAGAGATGAGCAACACACAGGCTTAGAGGAGAAACGCCACGGAGAAGGAAAATGCTGAGGCATGATGGAGGAGGAAGCTATGGTATTATGAGGGCCGAGTGTGAGATAGGGCAGCGGATGGGCTGATGAGTAGAGGACGTAGGTAGAAATGGGTGCGGATAGCAGATGGGACTGTTTAGCAGTGAGGAGTGCTTTGATGAGCGGTTTCTAAGTAGAGGGTATGTAGAGAGCAGAAGGAAAGATCTATGTGAGACTTGGAGAAGCTCGAACCAACTGTGGGTTGGACGTGAGGAGTGATGGCAGTGGAAGGGATGAACACAGGAAGTATGGTAACAATCCAGCTTGCCCTAAAAATATTTCGAAATTTCTTTTGCCTGCCACAAAAAAAAACCCCGAACAGCAAAAAAAATCTGATCAAACCCTCGGAAATATTCAGAAAACCCTACAACCTGTAATGAAAAGACAAACACCCAGAGAATACATATGCAAAAAAAACTAAAACCCTACAAACCAGCTACAAATATTTATAGTTTCATGACTCTAAAACAACCAGATTCGTCAGTAATCCTTAATAATATTTTCAGAATATCAGATTTACTATGAGATACTTTAGAAATCTTTCATGCGATTCAAAAAAAAAAAGCTTTAAATGTCAGACCTAGAATCAAAACTAGCTGGGCTTTGCAAGAAAATGCTTTGCGGGAGTTGGCTGGTTCAACTGAGAACTTCCCTAAACGGCCACTGATTTCTTCAATAAGGGTTTCCTGCACAACTTAATTCAACCATCAATAAAGAGGGAAAAAAACAGTATTAAATTCCAGATGCAATGGAGATACCTGCCATTATTTCAGAAATTTTATCACCATTCAAACCCTAGTAAGTGAACAAGATACATGTGTTCAACAATACTCTATATCAAGCTATTACTAACGGTTGAAAATAAAATTATGCAGAAAATAAAACCGCTCACAACACTTCAGGAGAGTAACACCAACAAGATTTCAACCCCAAAGTCTTTCTTTATTTGCACCAGAAAAAGTTTACAAGAGAGCTTTCTTCAGCACAAGACTCACAGATCGAAATCATCTCAAATGACCCCTAGCACCCTATTTAAAGGAAAAATTCCCAACGGCTAGTTTGAGTGATCCATGTTAAAATGATCTCGACTGTCGATGAGGATCAAAATATCTTTTAATCTCATCCGTCGAATTTTTAAATGCATTAAAAAATTGAAATTCTTCTTTTTACTCAAAAATTTACCTATTTTATTTTTTATTTTTTTACGTTTTATTATTATTAATTTTTTTTTTAACTATTTTTTTAATTTTTTTTTTATTTTATTTTAATTTTTTTTTATTGTTTATATCTTTTATTTTTTTATTGTTTTTTTATTTTTTATTTTTTAATTTCTTTTAAATGGATCCTCGACTTAGCTTTGGAAAGTCACTCGGGACCTGGACTTGGACTATGAGGGATTAAACATTTTTCTAACCTCAAGACACTTTACATCATGACTTTACAATTTACATCTCAAGGGGGAAACCCCTTTTGACATAACCTCATAGACCACCAGTTCTGCGACACAACTATAATCTAGCAGATCAAGCCTAGGATTCCCCTAAGATTCTAATGACAATTTCATTCCAGTTTGGGGTTAGGTGAAGGAAACTCTGTCGATCATGGATCGGTGACAAAAAACTTTTCCGGAACGTAGATTTTCACTAGAAAATTAGGTCCCCCTAGGAATTTCATACATGACTCAGCTCTGCTAAGATTATTTACAATTCACACATGCAGATTGGGTTTACAACATAATATGATCAAGTCGACGATGACTGTCGAATGGCACGGACATGTCAATCGAGCACTATCCCTTTTGCGAAGAAAAGGGGGTGTACTGCTATGGGAAGTTGACACGCAGTGGTCAACATCTGGCTCTACTTGGGGACACGTTGCTGCACTGCAGGAATGTGAGAATCCAGAATCTGCATCCACGCAATACACAACAGAAATAAGTAGCGTCCATCCAAAAATTATCATATAACATTTAATCACATGAAAGGTATAAGCTCTTCATTTATTAACAAGGAAAGTAAATCTAATCCTAAAACAGAAATAAAATGCTGAAATAACATGGAGTAGGGTTAGAAATACAATACAAAGGATGCCCTATGGCATCATATGTCATCTTTGAAGAACAACTTGAGCATTTGGCCATTCGCAGGTAGATCAAGTGGTTTGCCATCCAATCTGCTCAAGTGGAATGAGTTTGGTCCAGCTATATCTCGAATGATGTATGGTCCCAGCCACAAACTGTCGAGCTTCTTATGTTTTCCTAGTTTTTCATTCTTGCGATCCCAAAGAAGTACCATATCTCCCACCTGCAAAGATCTAGATCGAGAGAATTTATCAAAGCTTTTCTTAATGTTAGATTGATTTTTACATATAGCATCAAAAGATGTCCTACGAGCTTCATCTAACTCCACAATTTGATCTATTCTATTCTGAACAACATCTTTATTAGTAGAAAAATTATGGAGCTGATAAGCTGGCAATTTCAGGTGCATAGGTAAGGTTACATCCAAGCCATAAACTAATTCAAAGGGAGATTTACCAGTAGCTTTCTTCTTAGTGATTTTATCTGCCCATAAAGCATACTTGATTTTGCTATCCCATGATCTCTTATATCTCCTACTATCTTCTTGATGACGGTTATGAGATTCTTGTTACTTGATTCGGCCAGACCATCACCCTGAGGATAGTAATTTGACGAATGAGATAAGACAATGCCATACTTGAAACAAAAAGATGAAAACTTTGAGGAACTAAAAGCTTTGGCATTGTCAGTAGTGATCTTAGTAGGGACATCAAATCTAGTAATGATATTATTTTCAATGAAATCCATAATAACCTTTTTAGTGGCATTCTTAGCAGGAATGGCTTCAACCCACTTAGTGAAATAATCCATAGCAGTCAAAATCCATGAATAGCCAACGCTATAATTTTCATGGAACTTCCCGATGAAGTCCAGACCCCAATGTGGAAAAGGTGCCTCTACAATGACAGGTTGTAGGGGCAGGGCAACAAGCTTCTATTTCCCAGTGAATAGTTGACAGGCTTGACAATTTCTAACAAACTTATGCACATCAGAAAAAATTGAAGGCCAATAACAACCAGCTCTCAGGATTTTGTGGGCGGTAATTCTAGCAGCATAATGACCACCACAAAATCCTGAATGAAACTCAGAGATTAATTTCTTGGATTCAATGTCATCAACACACCTAAGCACTATGCCCTCAGGATTTCTCCATCCAAGGCCATCCTTCATAAGGCAATACTTAGTGGCTTTTAGTCTAAGAGCCCTTCTCTTATGAGCAGCTAAATAGTTAGGACATGCAAGATTCATCAAGTAATAAACTATGTCCTTGTGCCACTCATGTTCTCCTAATATTTGCAACTCAGGCAAAGATAGATCGCTAAGACAAAATAAACCAAGAGTCTTTTCGTTACTTTCAGTCAACATTTGAGCCAAACCTTGGCATTTGACTAGCTTGGTGGGTCTGATTTCTAAATCATATTCTTGTATTTTAGTAAACCACCTAGCGTGAGTCCCTAAGCAATTAATTTGAGTTAATATATCTTTAACAACAGAATGTGGGATGAAAGCAATGATTTTAGAATAACCCACATAAGTTTTGAAGTGTTTAAGAGACTTGACTAGGGCATAAGCTTGCTTTTCCATGGTATTGTACTTCAATTCAGAATTTTGAAGCGCTCTACTCATGAAAGCAATAGGCTGCTCGTG
>APFE031190124.1:223089-243502 GCA_000404065.3 Pinus taeda | reverse complement strand
TTTTAAAACTCTCTATTTATATATACATATGGCTGAGAGTGAATCTGAAATATATTTACCACATCTCTATTATATTAGGTTGCAATATCAACAACGAATCCAAAGTCGTGAGGTTATTAACATTTTATAATGCTTTTAATTTTAATCACACATCACCTTCATATTGGGTTGTATAATGCATCTCTCAACTCAATAATTGTTATTATTTTAAAAATAATATATTATTAATCTTTTTGTAATAGTTGGGGTGATGTTAAAATAATAATAATAATAATATTGTATATTTTTTAGTAAGTTAATGTTGAACATGTATTTCCTCTTTTAAACCAAAAATTAAAAAAAAAAAAATTATACATATTAAATTATTAAGTTTGAATTTTAATAATAAAGCTTAAAGATATACATTTGTTTAGACTGAAACCCTCATATAAAATTGTTTTCTATATCTCAACTTTTACCAAATCACAAATTAATATTAATTTAAAAGCTATTTATACTAACTTCATACAAATTTTTTAATTAACCAAACCTATTAAACATTTTTTAATTTACAAGTTTTTATTTTATTTTTCCAAAATCTAATCAATTATTCAACATAACTAAACATACTATCCTTGTAGTAAACATATTATTATATACATGATATTTTGAAAATGATATACTTATGATTTTTGAGTCAAGAAGCTTATTCTACAAAGATGTGTAAGTTTGTCTATCCATCAATGTGCTCTAATTAGAAAAATAATGGTGGCTCCCGCCGTTCCTTGCTCCCTCTCGGAAATGACCGTGTCCTGGACGCAATTTAATGTTGTCTTAAATGTGAAGTACGAAACCTCGGTTGTGGGTTTAGGGTTTATCCCGGACTTCCCGGTCGTCACCTTGCACCTGCCGGTTGCTCCGTCTTTTCTCCACACTTACCCGCGCTTACCTGTTCATTCTCACTCGGCCGTTGTTTTGGAGAGCTCTGTCTGCGATTTTTTTTGATGAACCTCTGAGGTTCTTGTGCTGGTCTAACGCTGGTGTCTTACCTGTATATTCTGGTGCTCCGCGGCTATGGTATATGCTCTTGGAACCTGTAACAACAACTGTTTCTCTTATACGATATGGTAGTTAGATTTCTTTTAGACACAGGTTCTATGTTTTAGCTTGGCGCTCTCGCTATCTGTTTAACTGGTTTGTTTCCTCTGGTACAGGACTGTTTTGCACTCCAAAACTCCGCTTGGTCCCCTGAGGTAAGGTTCGATTCCCTGTTATATGGTCTGGGTTTGCCGTCGTTCCTTTTCTAACGATCATCCGCCACTGGTCAACAGGTATGAACGCCTTCAGGTTTTCTTCGAACCCTTGTTCGCTCACAGGTAACTTCTATTCAAACCCTTGTCTTTTGTTCGTGTTTCATTACTTCGTTTTATAGATATTCATTTCGGGCATTGACCCATGTATTTGTTTGTGGCAGGTATCTACCTGTGTCGTCTTGGACACTGGCGGTGGTCTCTCGTTCCGTTGGTTACTCGAATGATCTGTTCACGGGTAGCATCCTTCCGTTTATAAATTATGTCTTTGTTGTCGGTTCTGTAAATTTAATTAGTTCCGTCAATAGGGAAGTCTGAGTCGTAGAGGTTTGGCTCCTTTCTGTTCTTAAGTTGTTATATCAGTGTCACGACGAGCTGTCGGTGAGAAACCCCCTTCGGGTTTTTGTTTTTGCGTCTGTTGTCTGCTCTGAGATTTAGACTGTTGTCGTCTATGTAATGAGGTAATTTACGGTTCGGTGTATTCGGTTGCCTCTGTAAAAAGAGTCGGTTGACCAATTCGAACCCTCCTGTTGTCGGGTGGTTCTGGGTTATTTCAAACCCTCGGTCACTTGTATCTGCCTGTTTCCGAAGTTGGGCTCGGAATTTATGTGTTAATGTAAGATTTCCTTTTCAGCAGCGAATCTCTGTTTATATTGGTTGTTGCTTTGTTCTTATTCACAAGTAAAACAAATCCTTTTATATCCGGGAATGCGTAGCTTCGATTCTTGCATATTCAGTATTTGTTCATATATATATATAAAATGATTTACAATGTTCGTTCTTTTCTTTTCGTTATTCACTCAGCCATAGAAATGGATTATGAGGGTTTCAGTTTATGAAATACCTGTACATGCTTGTTTTACGTCGGTTCACTCGTCCGTGTGATTTCTCTTGGAACGCTTCCCTGTGCCCTCCGCTGATAAACAGACTCTTACGATTTTCGCTGCTTCACCGTCTCTGACCTGTGACCTTTTAATAACGCTTGCTTCTTCCACTTGTATTACTGTAGCCACCACTCAGTTTACTTCTGCGCTTGTTCGGCTCTGTTAGAACAAATCATTTGACATGGCAACACTATAATGCTAATAATTTATCTGGCAATTAATTTCACAGTAAGAAATAACTTAATTACAGGTTTATGTTTACAGTGATGGATAAAAAATGACTTGAAGTTCTATTTCTATTAAAATAGATGCAAATTCGGATTGCTGTACTTTCTCTCTTTCGTCTTTTTGGGGGAAGAACCCCTACAATGATGTCTTTACCCCCTTTTATACAATGCCTTGAACTGTTCTTGAAATAAAACTAACTTAACAGAAACAACTGCTTTTTGTCAGTTCTAAACTGATCCTAACTACTGTAACTTGCACAGAACTAATTTATTATTTTGTCCTGTTATCAGTTTGCTAAATAATTGCAACAGTATTTCTCTACAACCCCTAAATTCTCTTAACAGATAAAACAAAACTAAGTAAAAGTAAAATGAAATGACTGACAAGCCCAACACCTGCCTAGTCAAAATGAACGACAATTTTGTTTCTGAATTCTTCATGAGACTGTCAGCCTCTTAAGTCTCCTCAGAGCTGGATGCTCCTGCATCAGGCTCCCGGGGTGACAAAAAGTCATGGCTCCGTTCCATGAGGTCTTGAACAGAGTAGCCTGCCTTCTGAATTTGTGTCTCCGTCAGCCACGAACTGTCCTCTACTGGACGGTTCCTCCATTTTACCAAATATCTCAAATATTCTTTCCTCCGTGTACGCTTTGCTACCTGTGTGTCCAAGATCCCCTCAATTTCGACGGGTGGTGCCTTCGGCATCTGTCTCGTCCATAAATCTCCTTCCAATTGGGTGTCCCGTGGTGGCTCTGCCGCCGCATCATCTGCTGAACCGGCAACATAAGGGAACAGATCTGCCACATTAAATATAGGGGAAATACCAATCCCTGGTGGCAACTGTATCTCGTATGTGTTTGCAGAAAATTTGCGAATGATCTTGCAGGGGCCGATTTTCCTGAACTTTAACTTGCTGTACTCTCGCTTAGGAAATCGTTCCTTGCGTAAGTACGCGAGAACTTCATCCCCGACATTAAACTGCACTTCCCTGCGCTTTGTATCAGCTCGCTGTTTGTATTTCTGGCTGCTATCCTGCAATTTAAGCTTTACCTGTTCATGTAGTTTGCTCATAGCTTGGGCGAAATCTTCCCCATGAACACTCCGCTTCTCCAGTTTGCCCAAATCTCGTAATTCGTGCACTCCTCGCGGGTGCATGCCATATAGTATTTGGAAAGGACTGTAGCCTGTGCTACGGTTGGGAGAATCATTATATGCAAATTCTGCCTGTGCTAACACACGATCCCAAGTACGAGAATTTTCACCTATTAAACTTCTGAGCAAATTCCCCAGACTCCGGTTCACTACCTCCGTCTGTCCGTCTGTCTGTGGATGGTAGGCGGAGCTGAACTGCAACTGAGTGTCTAGCTTCTTCCATAAGGTTCTCCAGAAGTGACCAGTAAATTTGACATCTCTGTCAGAAATGATGCTTCGTGGAAGTCCATGTAACCGTACAACCTCTGTGAAGAATAGGTGCGCTATGTAGGTAGCGTCACTGGTTTTTCTGCACGGTACAAAGTGTGCCATCTTCGAAAATCGGTCGACTACAACCATCACCGAATCAAAGCCGCGCTGTGTTTTTGGTAATCCCAGCACAAAGTCCATACTGACCGAATCCCACGGTCGACTAGGGACGGGTAATGGCATATAAAGGCCAGCGTTTTGACTGTGACCTTTTGCCAATTGACAAGTTCTGCACCTAGCCACATATCTCTGTACATCCCTCTGCATCTTAGGCCAAAAATAAAAGTGCTGTACCTGTGCGATAGTCTTGTCAATTCCAAAGTGTCCTGCCAAACCTCCGCTGTGTTTCTCCTGTATGATATTGTCTCGCATAGAACAGTTTGGAATGCATAACTGCCCCCCCTTGAACAGCAAACCCTCCTGAAGGTTATAGTCCAGCCACTTGCTGTCATTTCGCAATAGTGGGTTTTGACAAGCCTCATAGGCTTCCATAAACTCGCTGTCAGTCGGATACAGTTCTTTCAAGTGCTCAAATCCTAAGATTTGCATGGTGCTCTCTTGTAACAGTAATGTTCTCCTACTGAGTGCATCTGCTACTTTATTCGATTGCCCACTAATATGTTTTAATACAAAAGTGAAACTTTGCAGATACTCAACCCAGGCTGCATGTTTATGGTTTAGTTTATGCTGTTGCATGATATACTGTAACGCAGAATTATCAGAAAATAAGACAAATTCGTTACCTAGTAGATAATGCCGCCAATGCTTTAAAGCCTGCACAATGGCGTAGAATTCTTTGTCATAGGTCGAGTACTTCTGTCTGCTCTCGTTTAGCTTCTCGCTGAAGTAAGCAACTGGTCTGTCCTCCTGGCTGAGTACTGCTCCAATGGCAGTACCACTGGCATCGCAACGAACTTGAAAAAGTTTGTTGAAATCGGGCAGTCTCAAGACAGGTCTTTCAGTAATCTTTCTTTTCAAGATCTGAAAACTGTTTTCTGCTGCTTCAGTCCAGTGAAAAGGCTGATTCACCTTCTTAATCGTGTCTAACATTGGTGCGCAAATCTCGCTGAAATTTCTGATGAACTTCCTGTAAAAACTGGCAAGTCCATGGAAACTTCGAACGTCAAACAGACTCTTCGGAGAAGGCCAGCTAACAATAGCTGCCACTTTTTCTGGGTCCATTTTTAACTCATTCTCCGCAATAACAAAACCCAGATATACCAGCTCCTTCTGAAAAAAAGTACATTTCTTCAAATTAACTAACAGTTTATTTTGCTGCAATTTTCTCAACACGCTCTGCAAATGCCTGTAATGCTCCTCTTTAGTCTTACTGAAAATCAGAATATCGTCCAAGTAAACTATAACAAACTTACCGTTGAATTCTTTCAGCACCTCATTCATCAATCGCATGAATGTGCTGGGAGCGTTACTCAAACCAAATGGCATCACCAGCCATTCATACAAGCCTTCGTTTGTTTTGAATGCAGTTTTCCATTCATCTCCCTCACGAATCCTGATCTGGTGATACCCGCTTTTCAGATCAATCTTTGAAAAGTAGGTCGCTCCACTTAGGCAATCCATCATATCATCCATCCTTGGTAAGGGAAACCTGTATCTAACGGTAATCTTGTTAATAGCCCTGGAATCTGTACACATCCTCCATTCTCCACCTTTCTTGGGGGCCAAAACAGTGGGTACTGCGCAAGGACTCATACTCTCCCGAATCAAGCCCTTATCCAACAACTCTTGGACTTGTTTCCTAATCTCTTCATGGTCCTTGGGACTCATGCGATAGGCTGCTTTGTTTGGCAGACTCGCCCCTGGTATAAAGTCAATACAATGACTAATACCTCTTCTAGGTGGCAACTCATCCGGAAGGTCATCCACCACAATGTCCCCAAAATCCTGTAGCAACCTCTGAACATCCTCTGGTAAATCGGATACCTGTGTGTGGAGTACCACTGTCTTTGGTCTCCTTATGACAGCAAAGCTTACCTCGCTGTCCTCAATCTGCTTTATGAATTCTTTTCCTCCTAACAGCAGTGCCTTCACTCCACTGGCTTCTGCTGTGTTTTCCTCCTTGATGGGTACAAGCGTATGCTTGATCCCATCTTTCACAAATTTGTAACAGTTCGTCTTCCCATCGTGGACTGCACCTCTGTCAAACTGCCAAGGTCGTCCCAACAACAAATGACAGACATCCATTGGCATTACATCACAAAGGATTTTGTCCTTATATTTCCCAATCTGAAACTCTACTTCGCACTGTTCATCAACCAACAGTTGATGTCCCTTCTGTAACCATGATACCTTGTAAGGAGTGGGATGTTTCAACCTCTTTAATCCCAATTTCTCTACCATCTCCACGGCTACCAGGTTATCGGTACTTCCGCTGTCAACAATCACCTTACAGCATTTGCCTTGTGATTTGCAGACAGTGCGAAACAATGCTTTCCGCTGATCTGGCTCTGCAGCTTCCTTGGCTGGCTTCAACAGTACCTTGTTCATCACCAAGGCTTCACCTATCTCAGGTGTGTTCTCAGCTTCCTGAGGTGTTTCCTCTGCATCCTCTGGCTGGGCAATATAGGTTCCTCTTCCGCCTGCTGGTTCCCCCTCCGGACAATCATAAGATTTATGTCCCAACTTATGACAACGGTAACACTGGACAGTCCCTCTGCCCCGACCAAAGCCTCGTCCCCTCTGAGCTGGTCGTCCTTCCCTGTTACTGTTGTCTCTCTCCGCTGTACCAGTAGACTTAGAGCTGCTGCCCTCCTCATTCGAGGCTGTACCTCTACCTCTGCCGTACACTTTGCCTTTGCCTCTGCCAGAACCACCTCCTCTCCGGGAGTTCTGTTTCCTATTTAACTTTTCTTCAGCCTTCAACGCAAACTGATAGGCTTCTTCTAACGTCTGCGGAGAAAGGATACCAATTTCGTCTAAAATCTCTCCTCTTAAGCCATTTACATACCTGGCCGTCTTCTCTGAGGTATCATCCACATATCCTGCTCGCAGATTTAATTTGTAAAATTCTTCTGTAAACTCTCTCACAGTCATCCCCCTCTGTTTCAGGTTCTGTACCTGCCTATACAACATTATATGATAGTCCTTCGGTAAGAACTTCTCCTTCAGCTTTGCTTCCATCCTAGCCCATTTCTTGATTGGCTGTTTGCCTAACCTCCTTCTTTCGGCCTAAACGCTGTCCCACCATAAGGACGCATGTCCTTTCAACTTGGTGGCGGCAAATCTCACCTGTTTATCTTCGCTGGTCTCCTCAAACTCAAAGAATTTGTTCACTTCGCTTAACCAGTCTAACAACACTTCTGCCGATAAGCTTCCATCATATGTAGGCAACTCATGCTTCGGTTTATGGCTGGATAGCAAAACTGATTTTAACAATCTCAGTTCTTGTGTTATCCCCTCAAACTCATCCTGCTCTTGCTCAACTGCCTCTTCATCACTGTTATCCGCTGGGTTTCGTCTTCCTCCAGCCTCTATCACTGCCAATCTCTCTCGCAAAACTCTGATCTCTTCTCGCAATCCGTCATCTACTGGTCTATGTACCAGTCGTCCTCTGCCTCTTGCTCTTCCTCTTCCTCTTCCTCTTACCTCTCCTTCACCTTCTGCCTGTTCCATTGTTTCTAATTCAAAAGAAACCTGCTCTGATACCACTTATGGTGGCTCCCGCCGTTCCTTGCTCCCTCTCGGAAATGACCGTGTCCTGGACGCAATTTAATGTTGTCTTAAATGTGAAGTACGAAACCTCGGTTGTGGGTTTAGGGTTTATCCCGGACTTCCCGGTCGTCACCTTGCACCTGCCGGTTGCTCCGTCTTTTCTCCACACTTACCCGCGCTTACCTGTTCATTCTCACTCGGCCGTTGTTTTGGAAAGCTCTGTCTGCGATTTTTTTTGATGAACCTCTGAGGTTCTTGTGCTGGTCTAACGCTGGTGTCTTACCTGTATATTCTGGTGCTCCGCGGCTATGGTATATGCTCTTGGAACCTGTAACAACAACTGTTTCTCTTATACGATATGGTAGTTAGATTTCTTTTAGACACAGGTTCTATGTTTTAGCTTGGCGCTCTCGCTATCTGTTTAACTGGTTTGTTTCCTCTGGTACAGGACTGTTTTGCACTCCAAAACTCCGCTTGGTCACCTGAGGTAAGGTTCGATTCCCTGTTATATGGTCTGGGTTTGCCGTCATTCCTTTTCTAACGATCATCCGCCACTGGTCAACAGGTATGAACGCCTTCAGGTTTTCTTCGAACCCTTGTTCGCTCACAGGTAACTTCTATTCAAACCCTTGTCTTTTGTTCGTGTTTCATTACTTCGTTTTATAGATATTCATTTCGGGCATTGACCCATGTATTTGTTTGTGGCAGGTATCTACCTGTGTCGTCTTGGACACTGGCGGTGGTCTCTCGTTCCGTTGGTTACTCGAATGCTCTGTTCACGGGTAGCATCCTTCCGTTTATAAATTATGTCTTTGTTGTCGGTTCTGTAAATTTAATTAGTTCCGTCAATAAGGAAGTCTGAGTCGTAGAGGTTTGGCTCCTTTCTGTTCTTAAGTTGTTATATCAGTGTCACGACGAGCTGTCGGTGAGAAACCCCCTTCGGGTTTTTGTTTTTGCGTCTGTTGTCTGCTCTGAGATTTAGACTGTTGTCGTCTATGTAATGAGGTAATTTACGGTTCGGTGTATTCGGTTGCCTCTGTAAAAAGAGTCGGTTGACCAATTCGAACCCTCCTGTTGTCGGGTGGTTCTGGGTTATTTCAAACCCTCGGTCACTTGTATCTGCCTGTTTCCGAAGTTGGGCTCGGAATTTATGTGTTAATGTAAGATTTCCTTTTCAGCAGCGAATCTCTGTTTATATTGGTTGTTGCTTTGTTCTTATTCACAAGTAAAACAAATCCTTTTATATCCGGGAATGCGTAGCTTCGATTCTTGCATATTCAGTATTTGTTCATATATATATATAAAATGATTTACAATGTTCGTTCTTTTCTTTTCGTTATTCACTCAGCCATAGAAATGGATTATGAGGGTTTCAGTTTATGAAATACCTGTACATGCTTGTTTTACGTCGGTTCACTCGTCCGTGTGATTTCTCTTGGAACGCTTCCCTGTGCCCTCCGCTGATAAACAGACCCTTACGATTTTCGCTGCTTCACCGTCTCTGACCTGTGACCTTTTAATAACGCTTGCTTCTTCCACTGGTATTACTGTAGCCACCACTCAGTTTACTTCTGCGCTTGTTCGGCTCTGTTAGAACAAATCATTTGACATGGCAACACTATAATGCTAATAATTTATCTGGCAATTAATTTCACAGTAAGAAATAACTTAATTACAGGTTTATGTTTACAGTGATGGATAAAAAATGACTTGAAGTTCTATTTCTATTAAAATAGATGCAAATTCGGATTGCTGTACTTTCTCTCTTTCGTCTTTTTGGGGGAAGAACCCCTCCAATGATGTCTTTACCCCCTTTTATACAATGCCTTGAACTGTTCTTGAAATAAAACTAACTTAACAGAAACAACTGCTTTTTGTCAGTTCTAAACTGATCCTAACTACTGTAACTTGCACAGAACTAATTTATTATTTTGTCCTGTTATCAGTTTGCTAAATAATTGCAACAGTATTTCTCTACAACCCCTAAATTCTCTTAACAGATAAAACAAAACTAAGTAAAAGTAAAATGAAATGACTGACAAGCCCAACACCTGCCTAGTCAAAATGAACGACAATTTTGTTTCTGAATTCTTCATGAGACTGTCAGCCTCTTAAGTCTCCTCAGAGCTGGATGCTCCTGCATCAGTATGCCATCATGTGGCTTCACCAAGGACGGGATTTTCATGTGAGCCAGTAGTGTCGCCTTCCATACAACATGAAGCCCTTCACGGATGAGGTATTGTGTGACATTGCTCCCCTTGAAGTTTGTGATGTATTGTTAAGACAACCTTACTTGTGGAAACAACATGTTGTATATGAATCAAGGCCCCATGTTGTTATTGTTTCTTTGGGAAATAAGTTATACAGGATGTCGGAGGTAGCACCGCCTACTGTCATCTCTTTGATTACTGTAAAAGAATATAGTAAGCTCGTTTGCAAAACCAAGAAATTTGTTTTCCTAATGCTACGCTCTCATCGAAAGAAGAAGATGGTGGCCACGACCTCTAGACAGGGCACCTTGCTGGGTAAGCCCTGTTTTATAGCTCCAAATTAGAGGTATTCCTTTCAGACCACGTTACATTCATTTAAAAGTCATGTTTTTAACTTTGGTATACACTTAAAGCGTGAAGTATTCTTTTTTGGAAATATATAAGAAAGTAATTTTGATAATTAAACATTTTAAAAATAAGTTTAATTATAATAAATTCATAGTTTGGAATTTGAAAATATTTTTACCTATAATCTATATTTTTGAATTTAAAATGTATTTATGATGTCTGAAACAAATGTTTGGGCCTTGGACATGAAATCTCTACAATAACATAGGTTTTTACATTAAATATGATACAGATAAGTTTTATGGACCAATCCTTGGCTTTGTGCCCTCAACCACGGTTGTCTCCAATATATTTCATTGGGCTCAAAATGGGTGTATTATATATCATGGTACTAACAATGAATATAGAATATTTGTCTTAAGAGGAATATGAAGCCAATTTCATGGATAAGGTGTGCTTTTATGGTGCAAAATATGTTCTACGTCTTAATTTTAAATTAAGGGTTTTATCCGTAAACAAATGATATTATTTTTTCAGATAGAATATTTTCGCTATATCAGAAATAAAGTTTTGATTTCAAAAGTAAATATTTCAGATATTATTTATGAATTAAAGTTCACATACCATATGATATGGTATTAATTTTAGGAGTTGTTTTTAGTGTGATATTTTGGACTTTTTGCTTGTGGAGAAATTAGAGGTGAAATCTTGATTTGTGTTATTTAAACTAGTTTTTTAACTGCATATATGGATTCACCGCCTTGGAAAACATATAGGGCACTTCAATTGCACATGATTACCCACTAAACTTGTGATTTCAATAAATTCTTGGCAAATTTTAGAGAAATTTGACCCAAAAAACTTAGCATAAAAACTTCCAAAAAATCACACTAAACACAATTCTTTAATCTTAACCTTTAAACTCATTAAAATACAATAAAATTAACATACTGTTTATCTTACTTTAAAGCATTGCTATAAATACAATATCATAGATTCATTTTAATGTTAAAGTTATTATATATAAATCATGAAAACTAATAAAAAATATAATATTTAAAAATAATGTAAATATTTTAGTAACTTCTATTATTAATTTAAAAACTTCATTATAATTAAGTAGAAAATAATTTAGAAAACATTAATTACGTTAATAATTTAATCTTATTAATAGAAATTTAGAAACACTCCTTATTTTAAAAGATAATTATCCGGTAAAGATATATAAAATCTAAAATTTAGTAATATATTTAACATAATTTAAGATAAAACGTTTATAAGTTACCATGGCTACGATCTATCTTTTAGAGGAGTTATTTTAATTTTTGTATGCGTATTTTAGACGTGTAACAATGTCATAGATTTGCTTTTAGATTTTACACAAAATATACAATTCTTAAAAAAAATATGATGTTGATTTCATTTGAAATTTACAAACAAAAAGTATCACATACTTTTAGATCTTAAACAAAATGTCTGATGTAATTGATATGATTATCAATTTGCAAGCAAAAAAATATTGCATATTTTAACTTGCAGTAGTGCACTTGATTTTATTTTAGATTTTATAGACGAAATGGAGGAGAAAGATGGGGTGAGTTTGATTTTAGATTTGACATACAGAACGTTACTGTATTGATTTGGTACGAAAATTGTCAAATGCATATATTTCAAATACAGTTTCCATTGTAAGATCATTTTCAATCAAAATTTGTTTCCAAACCATTTTCTCCTTGTCTGCCAATTCCATTTTAAGAAAATGGAAATAAACTACACTACAAATATTATATTATGATGTGTGTTTCGATTTGTGCCAATATTTCACATGATCAAAACTTTATCTGTCGCATCTTCTTCTTGGAATCTTTTCCAATACCAGTGTTCCTTCCACACAATGGCCATCTCCTCAATTGGTACATTTGTGGTCTCAGGGAGAAACCAATAAACGAAAGCCGTCATCACCACTAGCCAGCCTGCAAAGAAGAGAAACAGCCCGTACTTCAAGTGGCAGAGCATGGCAAGGAATGCCTGGGCAACGACGAATGTGAAGAGAAAGTTTACAGTCACGTTGATGCTCTGCCCAGCCGACCGTATCTCCAGTGGGAAGATTTCGCTGGGAACCAGCCATCCGAGAGGACCCCATGACCACGCAAAGGACAATACGTAGAGGCAAACGCAAACCACCACTAGTATGGCGAAACTTCTGGACAGAGTACCTTCTCCGCTTTCCCCAAAGTTAACGCCTAAAATTGCTTCAACAGCCACCTGTATAGAACATAATCAATTTAACCCAACTAAGAGATAGCATCAAAACAATCTATTCTGTGCTTATTGAAAGTGTAGCAGAATTCAATTAGTTGATGGAACATGAAGTACTGAGTCTAGGTTTCTAAAAAATGAAGACTTGCCTGAGAGACGAACATCACAATTCCTCCCGAGATGAATAGAAACCTTCTGCCAACCTTATCGACCGTGACAAGAGCCGCGAAAGTTCCTACCCCACCGGTGATCCCCGTCAAGACGGCAGAAAGCAAGGACGCACTGTTTCCGAAACCGAGCGTCTTGAACAGAACGGGCGCATAGAACGTGATGACGTTGATCCCTGAGAATTGCTGGAAGAAGTTAATGGCTATGGCCATAACCAGATGAGGTCTGTATTTCCTTTCTAATATCGTGCGGAAGGGATGCTTCACCCTCGATACCTTGCTCGCCTCTACAAGGTCCTGGAATTCCTCCTGAATGTCGGGAGTCCCCCGGATCTTCTCTATCATGGCCCTTGCCTTTTCGTGGTGCCCTCTTTCGACCAAGCTGTTGGGCGTTTCGGGAAGCCCCAACAATCCTATCGTCATTATGCCCGCCGGGACTGCTGCCAAACCCAGAGAGAGGCGCCATCCCCAGCCGTCCAGTCTCTGGGTGCCGTAGTTTACCAGGCCAGCCGTTACGCCGCCCGCAGTGACGAACATCTGGAAGCAGATGTTTAGCGCTCCCCGGAATTTCGGAGGCGCCATTTCCGATAGATAGACGGGAACGTCCTGCAATTTCAAATGTCGGTTTTGATTGGATGAGGACTCGGCGCCAAATTATATGTATCACATACGAATTTGGCGAAAGATGAGCAGAGTTTATTATATTGAAGTTTCGAGAATTTTAATTTACTTAGCAATTTGACGGCGAGCTGTTAGTACCAGATAAACAGGAATAGTCTGCAATTTGAAAGGATGGTTTTGATTAGATGAGAAGTGAGTTCGTATTTAAGTTTCAAGAATTTTAATTCACTTTCCAATTTGGCTAGCCTTACAGCACTTTTGATATATATATATTTTATTTCATAAAAGTGAAATAAATATTATCTCATAGACCCGGAATTACATAACAGGATATAAATATACTAGTATTTGCACCAAATATTGCAAAGGAAACCACATAAAGCATAAATTGAAAAAAATCATGACATATAGATCACTGAATATAAAAATTGGTAAACAATATGACATTCAAAAGCTTGATCAAAAGATTAACGTCTTTTACCATTTTCTCTTAATGTGATTGGATTTTCATTTATTTGTCCTTGCTTAACTTTTTTTGTGCATTTAGATTACTTTTTTCCAAATTGACAAATTCAAAATTGACCATAAATGAACTAGTTTAAAGCAGAGCTATGAAATAGATATATCAATAAAATATCAATACAACTAGTCACTGATATAACAACTTTACACTCTTTGATATTAGAGAAGTGGATATTTTGTTGAAAATTAATTATAGAGCCTTGATTACTTAGTATATCATGATATTGAGTAGGTTGAATGCCTAGGTCCAATCCTTTCAAATAAATGAATCTTAGAGAAGTGGAACTTTTGTTGAGCGTTGATTAAATAATTCTTTTAGTTGACATAACAATTTTAATTCACTATTCAGAGGTACCATGGTGAACTCGTATGGTAGAAACCACGAGATTTCCTTTATTTAGCATGATATTATGCGAGACTTGGTTATGTATTTGACCAGGTAGAGGCCTATAAATAAACAAAAAAAGATTTTTATGAATCAGAAAGCAGACTCTATTCTCAAAAAGTGGAAAAAGGTCTCCACTAGTAGTCATTTCTAACCATTTTTCAATATTGAATTGTCTCACTTCATCAAAAGCTTGTGGTCTTTTAAATTCTACCTTCACATAATTTTATTCTCAATGTGTTAATTTATGCATTATTGTATGTTGGTCTAATGGAGGAGAAGGATTGGCGTCATACATAAATTTCACAATTACTGTTAGGTTACCTCGAACAAAATGTTTGATACATGAAAAAAATATAAATAAAACTCTACATATGCATTTTTGTAACTTCTCTTCTTCAAGCAAATAATTTTCAATTTATGTTCCACGAAGAGATGTTGGTCAAGGCTGTTATAATCTTAATTAATCAAAGTACTAGGGGGAGCAATTTTAACTTAACACTGACTAGGTGGAGCAGCGTACTCCAATAGAATTAATGAAATATTCATAAGAAATGGAGTAAAGTTTTATTGACATGTTTGAATTTTTTTTTAATATATTCGTTTCATTATTAAGAAAAACTATTTCATAGATATTTGGATGTTATTTGATATAATAATAACTTAATTTAGATGTTATTTTATATTATAATAACAACAACAATTTAAAGATAAAATTACCTACATTTAATAATTGATATTTAGCGAGGATAGTTATCTATTTGTTAATATGGGTTGACTCTAAATTAATTAGAACTAAAGGTAAATTTTACTTTATAATGACCTTGTTTAATGAAATGTTACAATTTTCCCTCGTAAGATAATCAATTATTTTTCAAAAAATCAGACTATTGGAGCATTCAAATCATTATTTAAATATTTAAAATCAAAGAATATGAATAGATTAATATTATTTTACATGAAAAAATAATTTTTTTTTTACTAAACTGAGAAATTAATCTTAATAATTATAATATAAACAATTATTATGTAAAATAAATATAAATTTAGATCCTAGATTACAACTAATTTAATAATTTAAAATAATTAAATATATAAAATATAAATTAAGATCATGGATTACAAATTAATTTATGACTTGACCTAAGGAGAAACATAATTAACATTGGTAATTAAATATATATATAAGAGAGGAAAAATCATAACAAATTTCATGAAAAAAGTTAGAAATTATTAATAAAATAAAGGGAAATTTATTAAAAAAAAAGAACTAATGGATAGAAAACCACCTCAAGTATAAATACTTGAAACAAAAGAAAATTATAAATTAAATTAAAATCCAACAGAAAGAAACAAAGAAGCATGAGAAAAGCCAAAAACAAAGGTAAAAAAAATCAAAGAAAAAAAAAGACTCAATCAAATGCCAAGATAAAGAAAAAAAAAACTAAAAAGAAATAATCAAAACCACCTTATGATCACACAGTTTCAAAGCTACAAATATAAATACCACTAGGTAGAGACTCATTCAAAAGAATTGGCTGGACTCCATAACTCTGTAACTCCGACCAGACTCTATGCTACCAAGATTGGTACTTCCGAATCTTTATCACATGGATATGATGTGTACCAGCATCTATCTTAGTTAGGTAACTTCCGAATATTTATCACATAGATATGATGTGTATGAGCAACCATCTTAGTTAATAAAAGAACAATTTCATGGTTAGAAATTTGACTACGTTTAAGTGAAATAGTTTAAATGTTTTATGTTAAAGTAATTTAAATGCTTTACTATGTCTTGATTTGATTTTATCAGTTTTGTCTTAAATTATTGGCAAGTTATTACAATTCCAGTAGTTAAAATTGTTTGATCTATGTATCTCAAGGTTTATGAAAATGTTAGATGGATTTATATATTCAACCATTTTAATAATTTAAAAAAAAAAAAACATAAAATATTAAGATCTTTTTATTATTCTTTAATTCTTTTATATTCATGAATTTCTAAACAATATTTTATTATTTTTTGTCATTTTAAATTGACTTGCAGTTTTAATGTAAACCAAAACTTCACACCAATCCCAAAATAGTTTTCTGGCAACTTTAAACTTGTGCCTCTTATTGTGTCAAAGTGAATTATATTTTGGAATAGAGAAACTTTGCGGTGGTTTTTTTTACTGGGGAAAATCTCATACTTGTTATATCATTAAAATCAAAGTATATGTATTATTGTTCAATTACAGCGTCTTCTATATATCTTTTAAATCAATTAAAACATAAAAACCAACAAAATCTCAACAATTACCTAAAAACCAGCAAAATCTCAACTACAGTAACTTCATTTCAGAAAAATATTATTGACATTTATCCCGAAAACATCAACATCTTTTTCTGTTATCACTAAAAAGCCAACATATATGTTGCACTTATGACAACATGTGACCTTATTGATTATGGTCATGAAGAGATCATCATCGGTTCTTTCGCAGTCAAACAAGATCTTCTTCGACTCCTCCCAAACAAGTTCTAAACTCTTGCCAAGTTTGACTTCTACCAACATTTATTACCACAAGAGAAGAATGCGTTGATATTGGACAATATGCATTCTTGTCAGGTTGGAAAAGAACAATAGGTGAAATGAGACTTTAGACTGGTAAGCCTCTAATTTTCCAAATGTTTTTGCTCCAGATTAAGCCAGAAACTTTAAAAGAACAAAACATTATGATATTTTTGTTTGAAACAGATCGAAATCTGGGTCTTCATTTTGGTTCTGAACGTTAGAGTTACTAGTTAAAACAAAAAAATAATTGTATATTCTTGAAATGGAAATGAAATCACGTTGGTATATAGCTTGAGTAAGTGCAAGATGAACTGCATTGCAAAGTTGTAGCAAAAAAATTCAGAAATATACGTATAATATTATAGAAACAATTAATCAAATGCATAGAATCCATGGTCACTGACAAAGTTATAGATACTTTTACATTTAAGGAATGCTCTGTGAGCTAACTAAATGCCAAATACACAGAAAGGCATCTCATCTCTCATAGCATCATTCTGAAGTACAACTTAGTCATAAGAGACTTCAAAAACAAATAATACTATATATCAGATTGAAGATCAAGCACACGGATTGCATTCCCGCTAATAGATATTTATTCTATGTTGGGTTGAGTTGGGGTTGTAGAACAAAAAAAATGGGAATTCACCACATGTAACTCATTATCCTCTATGATCCCAGACTCCATTGGAGAAGAGAAACCCACCTGCAATAAGACAACAAGATTATAACTTGTTCCATTTTGAACTCTAGTTCATTATCGTTTTTTCCACTTATGAAGTGACTTTAAAGGATTTGAGATACTGACACTAAAGCCGAATCCAACTTAACCCAACACAAGAACAGAAGTATTGATCAGAATAACCAAGATCAAGCGCTATGGCATCTCTCTAGCCTCCTCTCCTTATCTTTATTAATCCCCTACAGCAGAGGTGCCTCTATGTTATTGGATTTGGGTTCACTCACTTCCCCTAATCTTTCCATGTCTATTAGGATTTCCATATTCTGAAACTTGAACTGTTGAACCTTGTCTTCAGTAATCCTCAGCAGCAGAGGTGCCTCGATGTTATTGGATTTAAGTTCACTCGCTTCCCTTGATCTTTTCATGTCTATTAGGATTTCCATATTCTGAAACTTGACATCATCATCTTTTTCTGTTATCACTAAAAAGCCAACATATATGTTGCAGTTATGACAACATGTGACCTTATTGATTATGGTCATGAAGAGATCATCATCGGTTCTTCCACAGTCAAACAACATCTTCTTCGACTCCTCCCAAACAAGTTCTAAACTCTTGCCAAGTTTGACTTCTACCAACATTTATTACCACAAGAGAAGAATGCGTTGATATTGGACAATATGCATTCTTGTCAGCTTGGAAAAGAACAATAGGTGAAATGAGACTTTAGACTGGTAGGCCTCTAATTTTCCAAATGTTTCTGCTCCAGATTGAGCCAGAAACTTTAAAAGAAAAAAACATTCTGATATTTTTGGTTGAAACAGATCGAAATCTGGGTCTTCATTTTGGTTCTGAACGTTAGAGTTACTAGTTAAAACAAAAAAATAATTGTACATTCTTGAAATGGAAATGAAATCATGTTGGTTTATAGCTTGAGTAAGTGCTAGATGAACTGCATTGCAAAGTTGTAGCAAAAACATTCAGAAATATACGTATGAATATTATAGAAACAATTAATCAAATGCCCAGAATCCATGGTCACTGACAAAGTTATAGATAATTTTACATTTAAGGAATACTCTGTGAGCTAACTAAATGCCCAATACATAGAAAGGCATCTCATCTCTCATAGCATCACACTGAAGTACAACTTAGTCATAAGATACTTCAAATACAAATAGTACTATATATCAGATTGAAGATCAAGCACACGGATTGCATTCCCGCTAATAGATATTTATTCTATGTTGCGTTGAGTTGGGGTTGCAGAATAAAAAAAATGGGAATTCACCACATGTAACTCATTATCCTCTATGATCCCAGACTCCATTGGAGAAGAGAAACCCACCTGCAATAAGCCAACAAGATTATAACTTGTTCCATTTTGAACTCTAGTTCATTATCATTTTTTCCACTTATGAAGTGACTTTAAAGGATTTGAGATACTAACACCAAAGCCGAATCCAACTTAACCCAACACAAGAACAGAAGTATTGATCAGAATAACCAAGACCAAGCGCTATGGAAGCTCTCTGGCCTCCTCTCCTTATCTTCAGTAATCCCCTACAGCAGAGGTGCCTCTATGTTATTGGATTTGGGTTCACTCACTTCCCCTAATCTTTCCATGTCTATTAGGATTTCCATATTCTAAAACTTGAGCTGCTGAACCTTGTCTTCAGTAATCCTCAGCAGCAGAGGTGCCTCGATGTTATTGGATTCAACTTCACTCGCTTCCCCTGATCTTTTCATGTCTATTAGGATTTCCATATTCTGAAACTTGAACTGTTGAATTATGCCCGAATTCCCCTGCATTACAATGAAACCAAACCTGTCGAATTATGCCTTAGTTCCCTTGAATGGAAATGAAAACAAAGCTGCTAAATTATGCCTCAATTCTCTTGAATTACAATGAAACCAACCTAGCCCATCCAATATGAATCAAGGCCTACATTCCCATTAAACACAAATGGAAGAAGGCTGGAGATAATCAGCTACAACCACAGTTCACACCAAGGGAGAATAGAAGATGTTGCATAGTTACCACTGACCAAATACCACTTTGAATTTTTTTTATATTTTCCGAAAAAAGGAATTAACTAAATTTTTTGGATGTAAAGAGAATGAAAAACACTAGAACTAATTGAATTGTTATTGATGTGAGGTGGGAAAAAAAATTGCAATATTCAAATGCTCCCTCTACTGTACAGACCTAAAAAATCGCAATATACAAATGCTCTGTCTACTCCACTGTACATACCTAGCAATCTGCCCACTTTACTCAATATTTTTTCTGCTCTCTCCGTTGTACAAACCAAAAAAATCGCAATATACAAATTCTCTCTCTCCTGTACAGACCGACCTAGCAGTTTGTCCTCTTTACTCCATATACATATTTTTTCTGATAAATCAGATTAGTATAAAGGAAAAGAATCAGATTAATACAAAGGACTCTGAGTTTCATATCAGATTTAAAACTGAAGATTTGTATTACCCAATGTCTAAATATCATATCAATTTTGATGGAGCTGATTTTCCACATCTATTTCTAATGATCTAATGATCTACCTGACGGTGAAGCCACCTAAACCCGTGCAAATATATGTACCACTTGTATATGGCTTCAAACTGCACCAAAGTGCAAGGTAGCTGATATTCTTGGCTATTGAAAGATTGACGCAAGTAAAATTCCTTTTGTGTTAAATTATTAGAATTTACTACAGGCATATGGTATTTTGATGGCTGGAATTGAAATCAAGTTAGATATTAAATGACATCAATCTATTCACTTTAAGAAGTCCCTTTTTAGGTCAACTTAATGGCTGATTAGCTCTTTATTTTTATCATGAGCCAATTCTTATTTAAGTTCTAGCAGCTCAATTCTGATCAATGTGTAACTCTGACAAGACTCTGCGCTACCAAGATTCGTAACTTCGGAATCTTTATCACATGGATATGATGTGTACCCGTATCTATCTTAGTTAGGTAACTTCTGAATCTTTATCATATATGTTATGAAACCAGCTCAAGAAAATATAGATCAATGCCTTAGAATTCAGCCTCTTCAAGGGGGCAACCTCCTTTACATTACATAAATGAACAATTCTTGGATGATACAAATGAAAAGAC
>APFE031190124.1:214017-218590 GCA_000404065.3 Pinus taeda | reverse complement strand
TAAAAAAAAAACATAAAATATTAAGATCTTTTTATTATTCTTTAATTCTTATATATTAATGAATTTCTAAACAATATTTATTATTTTTTGTCCTTTTAAATTGACATCTAGTTTTAATGTAAAGCAAAACTTTACACCAATCCCAAAATAGTTTATGACAACTTTAAACTTGTGCCTCTTATTCTACTTTAAACCTGTGCCTCTTATTCTGTCAAAGTGAATTATGTTTTGGAATAGAGAAACTTTGCGGTGGTTTTTTTTACTGGGAGAAAATCTCATGCTTATTATATCATTAAAATTAAAGTATACATATTGTTGTTCAATTACAGCGTCTTCTTTATATCTTTTAAATCAATTAAAACATAAAAACCAACAAAATCTCAACAATTACCTAAAACCAGCAAAATCTCAACTACAATAACTTCATTTCAAACACATTCATCCTGAAAACATCAGCATCTTTTTCTGTTATCACTAAAAAGCCAACATATATGTTGCAGTTATGACAACATGTGACCTTATTGATTATGGTCACGAAGAGATCATCATCGGTTCTTCCCAGTCAAACAATCTTCTTCGACTCCTCCCAAACAAGTTCTAGACTCTTGCCAAGTTTGAATTCTACCAACATTTATTACCACAACAGAAGAATGCTTTGATATTGGACAATATGCATTCTTGTCAGCTTGGAAAAGAACAATAAGTGAAATGAGACTTTAGACTGGCAGGCCTCTAATTTTCCAAATGTTTTGCTCCAGATTGAGCCAGAAACTTTAAAAGAACAAAACATTATGATATTTTTGGTTGAAATAGATCGAAATCTGGGCCTTCATTTTGGTTCTGAACGTTAAAGTTACCGGTTAAAACAAAAAATAATTGTACATTCTTGAAATGGAAATGAAATCACATTGGTTTATAGCTTGAGTAAGTGCTAGATGAACTGCATTGCAAAGTTGTAGCAAAAACATTCAGAAATATACGTATGAATATTATAGAAACAATTAATCAAATGCCTAGAATCCATCGTCACTGACAAAGTTATAGATAATTTTACATTTAAGGAATGCTCTGTGAGCTAACTAAATGCCAAATACACATAAAGGCATCTCATCTTTCAGAGCATCACACTGAAGTACAACTTAGTCATAAAAGACTTCAAATACAAATAATACTATATATCAGATTGAAGATCAAGCACACAGATTGCATTCCCTGGCTAATAGATATTTATTCTATGTTGGGTTGAGTTGGGGTTGCAGAACAAAAAAAATGTGAATTCACCACAACTAAATCATTATCCTCTATGATCCTAGACTCCATTGGAGAAGAGAAACCCACCTGCAATAAGCCAACAAGATTATAACTTGTTCCATTTTTGAACTCTAGTTCATTATCATTTTTTCCACTTATGAAGTGACTTTAAAGGATTTGAGATACTGACACTAAAGCTGAATCCAGCTTAACCCAAAACGAGAACAGAAGTATTGATCAGAACAACCAAGATCGAGCGCTATGGCATCTCTCTGGCCTCCTCTCCTTGTCTTCAGTAATCCCCTGTAGCAGAGGTGCGTCTATGTTATTGGATTTGAGTTCACTCCTTCCCCTAATCTTTCAATGTCTATTAGTTGTTGCTTGTTCTGTTCTTTGTTTATTTTAATTGCTCCCGGACACCTCTGTTGAATCCCGGAAGGACGAACTTTGAAAGCAGAGCCATCTTGCAGCAATTCGTTAATGATTTAGCCATTGTACTCTTGCTTTTCTGGAAAATTCCAGATATAACCCAGAGACATGAAAAACAAACCTTGACGCAAACAAACAACCAGAAATAAATGAAATGCACGCCAAGAAAATAGAACAGTGAATGAAATTGATGTATTTTTTTAATGGAAATAGGGGTATCTCCAACATGTTCTAATTTGCAACGCATATAGAGATGTGGACAGAAAAATATCCAATCTTTTATTCTTTAGCTGTAGATGCATAAAAATTATTAACAGATAGGGCATTGAATACATAGATTTCAGAGTGTTATAAGTCTCAAGAAACAAGTATCTATCCACCTCTGCACAATAATGTTTCTCATCTTGAGAAGATTGGCTACATGGCACATTTTCTTCAAAGGAAACTCTGAGAATGCATATGATTCATCCAATGGTTTTTCATGCAACGAAGGAAGTACTGAATTTATGAAATGAGTGGTCATGGAGTATTTTCCAAAGGACAAACATCTGGTGTAATATCGATTCCTAGGAAACCATGAGATCGGTTTCCATTAATCGCAGCCTACTATTCCGAAAACGCAAATAAACAAGGATACAGAGGGATGTTTCTCCAAAAAATTGGTCAATTGCCAAGGACGGTCATCAGCGATAAAAGACCTTGAAGTCAGCAGGTGACTGATGTGTTTGGTTTAGGGCATATTGAATTAATTTGGTTCCCTTTGAACAGTAAAGATCAAAAGCTTGTTTCAATACAACATTCATTAAAAATTAATTTTCGACAACATAAAAGAAAAAATAATTGCAATTTCATATGCCCTTAACACCAGAATTATATTTTTTTGAGTGAAGGGTTTGGAGAAAGTGTGTACATACATGGTCGAACTTCAGGGCAACGAGAGCGATGTCTAAGGACGGGCCAAAAGTAAAAGCAATTGAGGAACCAGAGCCATGGAAGAAGAAAAAATACCCCTAGAAGAAATTGCGAGCCTTCTTCACACAATCGTCGAGCTGGGTGACTCTGAGGGCGCCATCAACAGTCGGCCACTGAGACCTCATCTCGAGCTCCCCATCGCTGAGATCCCAAGAACCTTGAATGCCACGCCTCTCCAAATCCACCTCCATTTTCAACAACTGCACTCAACTGAGCCCTTAGTGTCGTTTCCATTCCCCTGTGTTTATTCCCGTTGCCATTAATATAACGGTTGAAATTTGTGTAATCGTCTAACATCTAATCATATGGTGCACAAAATGACACGTAGGCAAGGAGGAGAGTTGATTTCAGAGGGAAACGCCTTATGGCGTAATTAGTTTAGATTCATTTTATTTAATGATCTTTGACGGCTGAGAGGAATCAAATTTCTTTTCACTCTAAAAGAGATATGCATCTTAATAGATTTGATCTTTTTGACACTTAATAAATTTATTAATTATTGTTAATTATAATTTTTTAATTAAATTCTTACCTAATTTGATTAAGACAAAATGTTAAGTAATACATTACATTACAACATAAAAAATACTATTACACTAGAGAGAGTTTCTTTAGGCACAATGAAAGTTCATATATATTTTAGAGTGTTTATGTAATTAGATGTGTAGTTCAGCAAAATTCATTCATATATATATATATATATAGATATGTTATTGAGTGTTATATAAGGAGCAATATTATATATATTCTTTATAAATATTTTTTAATGCATTTTTCAAAGGAGAATATATTAATAACACAAATTGTTTAAAAAAAACCATAGATAATATTTCAATACTATATATATATTTATATATATATATAATTCGATAAAAAAATCCATGTTTCATAAAGAATGAAATGATGAGATTGAAAATATCCCTTATCTCATAAACCAAAAGTCTACGAAGTATGGAAATGATACAACTATACGACCTTTGGCTCACTTTAACTCCAGATTTACAAATAGAGAAGAGGTTTTCACCTTAATAAGTTTGATCATCCTTTGTCTCATCCCCTTTGATGCGATTATAACTCAAAGCATATGATTAAATATATAGAAGGAAAATGATATTAAAACAAGGTTTTCAATCTTTATTCTTCCTAACCAATGTTAATTTCCTTGTATTAATACTATTTTTTGTTATGAATCATGCGTTAAATATTAAGGTTATATTTCTAGTATAGTGGTTATATCGACATACAATGTTCCACCTACAGACAATATAATAATGTCATTGCTTACTTTCTTTACCATGTTATAGACCTTGCAACACATTACGATAACTTAGAGTTGGTATTAACCCTTGATAACGTTGTTTAGTCTTCCCCTAACCCAACCTAGGGTGTGGAATGTTCTCGTAGTCGTTCCACACTCTACACTTGGCATATTTGGTCTCAGGATCTGAGGATAGATTCATGACTCTCCACTCTCAGAACTAAATCGATGGTGGAGATTGTATTTTTGGTTTTGATTGGTAACTACCCACTCGACCCACTCATCTTGAGGTTCATTTGGTACGTTCACTGTGAGGGTTTGCTCAGCACAGTGGTGCGGTTCATCTATTCTTTTAGAGAGAAATTTTGGTTGTTACAAGGAGATTCTAGCCGGTGCCATGGCTCATTTAACCATCCCAAAATTTCCATGACAGACACAGGTGGGATTACTCGCATAAGAGCGTTTTCTTACTCATTTGACTCCTTGTTAATTATGCTTTGTTGTAATTTCCACCGCCTAATGGAACAGGCTTTTGCAACAGAGGTTGGTTCTGTTACCGTGCTCGGGTTGCTGGAAAATTTTCCATATACGACACATATATAAGGTATCTTATTTTATTTCCTTTGAGATAGGATTTCTTTCCATTAGAATTTCTTGGCTTCT
>APFE031190124.1:179017-209017 GCA_000404065.3 Pinus taeda | reverse complement strand
TTCATTTTTAGGAGTCCCGCTCCATTCACCCAGCTGCATTCCGCTAGGGGCATGCCATAATCTGACATAAAAGGTCATGCTAGTCATTTCTCCTCATGTTTGGCTCCTACTGGCTTAGGTCTTTTGTCAATGATCCCCAAAATTCATGACAGTCAAGGTCTGGTCCTTTAATGGACAAAAGTCATTTTCGATCATTAGGTCTAGGGATTAATCAATTTTGTCTTCAACCAAAACCATGCAGGCCAGAGTGAGGCCCTTACAAAGTTATGATTCAGAGAGTTTCATCGTCATGGTGATAGACTTCGACTGTTCTTCAAAACTCTGTTTTGAAGAAAAGTCAAATAGTGTCATTGGTGATAAAATTTTCAAAAAAGTCGTCAGTTGATTTCTTCAGATGCAGTCATGGTTTTCGTGGCCAAATGCTCTGTGATGCAATCCCTGTAAAGAGTGCCAAAAATTTCATCATTTGAGCTAAAATTTCGAAGGGAAAGTGAAGATCAGTGTTGCTTTAAGTCAGTGAAAAAGTGTCAAAACATAACATTAGAAAAATGGGCTTTTGAAGAAGCAAAAATTTAACCGAGGACTTCCAAGTCTTTATATACAAGTTTCCACCAAAATCAAAGTCATTATGCAAATCAAGTGCATAGGAAAACATTGCAAAGTGTTTGAGTGTTCATAGTGTGTGTTTGGAGTGAATTTGGAGATAGTTTTCAGGGTGCGGTGCATACACAAAGGGGCGTGGCGCATACAAAGGGTGTGGCACAGACAGAGCCACCCCTCAGTGCATTTTTCAACGGGCGCGACACACACCCAGGGTGCGGCGCACTGGGTTTGGCGCACAGCGCACACCCACAAAGGGTCGACATCATGCCAGATCACCTCAAATTGACAGGTAGGCTCTATGTCATGACTTGTTCATCAAATTTTATGAATGATATGGTGGTTTATGGCTATGTTTAAGTTGCAACAAAACTCATAAAACCAACCACTCAACAAACATCAAAACTATGGTGGCTAGGGTTGCATAATTGTGGTGTTGATGCCAAGGCTCTGCTTTCCTACCATTTTTCCCTATCCTCCCTTTCTTATTTTTCCTATTATCCCTACCGTAAAACACTACCAAACCCTATCCCCTATCCCTCCTCTCTTTGGTCAACATAACACCCCAAAACCCTACCTTATCAAACCCCAAAACCCTACCCTATCAAATACCCAAACCCCCTACATATCCCTAAACAAACTTCTCCCCATAACCCCTATTCCCATCATATTAGTCCCTTCCTAATACTCCCTTTTTTCCATTGTTCCCCTTGGTGGCAGATATCACAAAAGCACCCAATTTCACACCACCATTAAAGGGCAACCCAAGTAGAGTACACACAACAGTCATGGCATCAGAGCATTCGTCAGAGTATGATATGGAGACACAAAGTGATTCATCCTCGGAAGAACAGGCTCCCAGGAGACATCATAAGAGTGGCTAACATGTTGGGGATGAGCCAACTACCCTCACTAAATTGCAGGCCTACCCTCTTGCCATGTCATGCCTCCAGCACCTATCATGTTTTGAATTTTTTCAAGTGGTGGCTAATGTTAGAGTTCATCATGTGTTGGCCCGTCTTTTTGTGCTTCAGCTACGTGGAGGTCAATCTATCTTGATCGGGGTCACCTTCACATTGACACCCAAAACTATATCAGTGGCAACCAGCATACCGAATGCTGGAGAATAGTGGCACAAGAAAAAGAAGGTGGATAGGAAACACTATGAGCCTTACATTAAGGCCAGATTCTTGAGTCAGCTCACAAGATTCTTCCCACTCAGACATTTGAAGGATGAGTATGCTCCACTCATGAAATTGATCATGAAGCACTTCAGCTGCGAGGGGAGGTTCCCTCGCCTATATGCCTACCACATCAGGTTTCTTATGCATTTTACTAGGGTGCAAATGATGAACCTCCCATTTTTCATTTGCAGGAACATAGAGAAGTTGAACACCTTCATGCAGCATAAGACCCCTCAGCAGCAACTTAACAATGTTTATCACTTTGCTCTTATCCGAATTTTGGTGGACCATCCATTGGGATTACAGGGCATTGCTTGGGAGGACTTCATCTCCTGTGACGTCTTCAGCACTTCACAGGTACTATCAAGGGCAGAGCATGAGATGGGTGGTCCTTCTCATCAGTTTGAGCACCATGAGAGCACGACTATGCCAGTATTCGTGACATATCAGAGAGGCAGTAGGCACTTTCTTGCAGGAGCAAAGCGAGTGTTATCTCGACCCGGGGTGGAAGGGGCCTTGCTTCTAACATCGACTACATAGGTACAGGACAAGGACAAGAGGCCCATGCATGACGAGGGGCCACCAGGTGAATAGGAGGTCGACTTCATCCTCTTCCAGGATGATGATGTAGATGTGGAGAGTGCCAGATTTAGGATGACCCTTCAGGAGCAGAACATAGAGATCCAAGACTTGTCACTCAATTTGGAGAGGGAAAAATGGATCATCGGGTATCTGGAGAAGAGGAAAAAGCAGCTTGAGGTCCAGCATGAGATCATGGAGCTACAAAACATCCGTGAGAATCGACAAGTTGCTCAAAAAGGGAGGATCGAGCTCACTACCTTGGAGCAAGAGGTCAACAATGACCGTGAGTCTTGGCCTGAGCGGATCTACATACACCTTGAGAGACTACTAGAGAAGGCCGACAGAGACAAAACCATATTGAGGAGGATGGTTTATCATTACAGGGCACAGAACATGAGTGCAAAGGCCCGGATAAGGAGCTTGAAGGCAAAATTGAGCAAAGCAACAAAAGCGGAAAAAGAGGAAAAAAAGAAAGATCAGCTTCGAATCTTGGCTGAAGCTTCTGTGGCCTAGCATAGTGCCTCTTAGAGAACCTCCAGCCCAAATTTCAAGAAATTTGGGGCAATTTTGGTCACATTGTATTTTTTTGGTCAAAACACAAGTTGTTTCTTACTATGCGGAATTGGGAGCTCCAAATTGGAAATGGCTTGCATTTTTGGATTCAACATGCAAAATCATGACTGTTGGTGCTTGGACAAGAAATTTTTGCATGATTTGAGTCTCCAGGAGGTCAAAAACACCCAAAAAATAGCCTCTCTACCCCTATTTTGACACACAGGAAGCAGTCTTAGGAGAATGAAGATTTGGAGGGGTAAATGAGCACCAAATTCAGAAATTCCATTTGTGTTGGAAAGAAGACAGACCGGGATTTCCAACAAGCACAATTGGGCACATTTCAGACTCTTGCAAGTGCCTCAAAACATCCTCTAAAGTGGTGCGGCGCATATAGAATTTGGCACGGTGCATATAGGGAAAAAGGCCCAATTCACCTCCGTTTCGCGAAATTTCGATTTATGACTTTCCACAAGTGGGCCCACTCATCTACACATCACTTTTTCAGCACATAAGGAAAATTTTAAAGCATTTTCGCTACAGATTAGCTTCTATCCAAGTGGCAAAGGAAGACAAACAGTCACGCTAGCCATTTGTCATGTTTGTAACGCTGCACCTATAGCTAATGGTTGGCTTTCCATCTCCATTTTGTAATGATTTGAGAAACTCCCCAAACTTTGGGCATTCTATCTCCTCATGGCACATTCTATATATTGTATACAAACCATTTGCAAAGGGTTGGTTGGCTTGTAATTTCTGGGATGCTGTGGGAAAGAAACTATGTTTCTTCATTGTATATTTTGGCAGAGGATTAATGAAAGGCAGCGGCTCTGTTTCATGAGATTCTTCTGGTTTTCAATGTAGCAAATGTGTCTCTTATGTTTCATATGTAGTGCGTTATGTTTCACAGTTCATTTCATATTCATTTCCATGAAATTTTCTAAGTTAGATATGGTAGAATTCATTTTTATTGCTCTGCCTGTGGGAAAATTTCATGTTCAGTGATCTTCTTCTGTTCAAAAGGATTCATATACTTATGCCCTTTTCACCCTCCTAAGAAATCTCTCCATTCTGTGTTATTTCAACCTAAATTGCTAGACTTTCCGCATGTCTTGCATCACGAAGTAATTTGTGCCTTTGTATTAAATTCTCTATTCATTGTTGTCCATTGGTCCCATACCATCCCAGAAACACAGTTATTCATAAAAAATCACTTCTTGTATCCATATTCACTTACTAGTCTAAGATCAATATTTCACAGTAAGTCATCTCAAACCATATCGTTTATCTATTCACTGAGAGTGACTCGAAGAGAGCCCTCTCCTGTTCTAATAGGGCTAGCTACCAGACTGAGCGTGGTTTGTGGTTACCCTGAATTTTTCCTTCCTTCAGCCTAAGGCGGATTTAGGGGCTAACAGTAGCAAGACCAAGTGAAACATTGGAAGAATATGTGGAATGATTTCAATATAACCTCCGGTGATCTCCCTATGCAACTCTGCCTTTACTTGATAATGTGCTGAAAAATACACTAATTAAAGTGATGAAAGAACAATGGATAGAAACATTAAATATTATGGGTAAAGATGATATATATTAGGATAATTATGCTGTCATCATTAATTTGTGTATCAGGTGTTCAAGAGGGAGCACGGGATTGAAGCCAGCAGAACACGACATGACCACAAGGGACAACAATATCTTTAGTGGAGGTATAACTTGCGCAAAAATTGGCAACCTACTAGAGGATTTCAAAATTTATATTCTAGGGACTTTTACAAGATAATTGGACATTATTCAAGCCAAACAAAAGTAGGCAAAAGCAAAACAAAACTTGGTGATACTTTGTCCTAGATGCAGAAAGAAGCATAGTCACAAAGAGTGTCACTCGGATATGGTGCAAACCTGCGCCATATGTACGAAAGATCACGCTACAGAAAGCTACCCATCACTCCCAGCCATAAACGCAGTCTATAAGGAGGTAGAAGAAGATACATAACCAATCTACCTACTAAATTAGCATCGCCAATGGCAACCATGACAAACACGTAAACCGACTGATCCATCTGCGTTCTTTCAAATGCCACAATATAATTCACAACAATACCGAGGTGCCTTGTGGTAGAACCAACCATCTTCTTCCAATTGGTCACAATAGCCATTCCCTATGCCACCTTGGACCAACCAATCAAATCAAAATAACAATTGGCCAAATTCGTCTTAATTCCCACTGTTTTGGAAAAATAATGCATATCAATCCCAATGGCCACCCTCAACTTCACAGAACTAGAACTAGCATTCAAGCTAGAAGAGACCTACAAATCAACCAGCAGGAATAATCTCCCTACCCCAACCCACACTGCCACCACCCTACACATTGCAGCAAAAACCTCAGACCAACCCACGACCACAGCTCCCAGCCCAACCCAACCTGAACCCCAACAACAGACCAGTTTAACCTGTGAAAATTATTGAAGGACCAAAGCCAGAAACTGAGTTAATGGAGTGCAATGACCTTCAATTAAGATCTAGGTAGATAATAGGATCAGAGGGGGATAAAAATTTTCAAATTGAATATTTATTACCTGTAGAACAAGCACCACAAGAAGAGAACACGGTTAGATAGAAAACACATGATCAAGCAACCACCTCTTGTCCACCATTCCCAAAAAGATTAATCATACCTCGCCCAATTGAACATTGTCATTTTGATCTTCTGGGAGAATTGAAAAAGTTGTCTATAAAAATACCTCTCCTCTAGGATATTCAAGACATCCCAATTTATGCAAAAACTATTAAGGAATTATGTATGAAAAATCCAAAGAGGAAAATAAAAAAAAATCCAACTATCCATGTAGTCGGTTCCTTATCTGATTTACTATTAGGAAGAGAAACACATGTAAAATATGACGACCTAGGAAATCCTATAGTCACGTTGTAAATAAATGGATGCTCCTTCCCCAATGCCTTAGTCAATTTAGGAGCAGAAATCAATATTATTACAAACACAACTTGTCAAAAGCTTGGCATTACATCCTTGGACCCAACCACGACCTTGTTGGAATTGGCGAACCGATCGGTAGTTACACCAGAAAGCACATTACATGAAGTAATGGTGTCTGTAGACTCTTGGGAATACCCTATGGACTTTTTGATCATCAATCCTAGAAACTGACTCGATGGAAATCCCTTAATTATAGGTAGACCTTGGCTAGCAATTACAGATGCTTATATAAGCTGTCGAACAAGCATCACGACTATACTAAGAGGAAGCAATGTAAAGAATTTAGCCTTATATCTTCTAGCTCAGCCAAGTTTAACAATAATCAAAACCGGAAAAAAACTTGTATCATATCTAACTCAAAACATTAGATCACCACTAACCATAGAAGATGCTCTTGAATTTAAGGATCAAACAAAAGATGACATCATTACCACCTACATTAACCATCCAGATGTTGGATCCCATCTAAAATGTCACATGATCGAAGCAACATTCGATAGCGAAATAGAAGAAGGTCCCCTAAAATATATTAGCAATTAATCAATACCAACCACCTCTATTTATAACAACAAAACCATAGAAATTGAGCGAGGAAAAACTTTGAATATTAACAAAAACCGTACTGCTGACCAAAAGCAGAAGCTTGTTCAACTCTTGAGAAAATATAAAGAGGCCTTTGCATGGGATTACCCGAACATGAAAGGTATTAATCCCCAATTATGCGTGCACCACATTTATACAGAGAAGGATACCAGGCCCATTCGACAACCTCAATGGAGGTTAAATCCTCATCTTAAATGCATTGTTAAAGCTCAACTACAAAACTTACTAGATGTAAACTTTATCTACCCAATATTTGACAGCAAATGAGTCTCTCCATTAGTAGTGGTGCTGAAAAAGAATGGAAAGCAGCATATATGTGTTGACTATAGAGAGCTTAATAAAGCAACGCAAAAAGACCATTTTCCCCTTCCGCCATTGAGCAGGTCTTGGACACATTGGCAGGTAAAAATTCTTTTCTTTCCTAGATGGCTTTAGCAGATACAATCAAATTTAGATTACCCCTAAAGATCAGGATAAGACTACCTTTACCTACCCTTGGGGAACATTTGCTTACAAGGTCCTACCTTTTGGGTTGTGCAATGCACCTGCCACATTTCAGAGGGCTATACTCAGGATTTTTTCAAATCTGATAAATGAAGGGCTCGAGGTGTACATGGATGACTTTATACCTTATGGAGATGAATTCAAGCCAGCATTATAAACATTAGAGAAAGTTCTGCAAAGATGCATTGGCACTAGACTTTGTTTAAGCAATGAAAAACGACACATGATGATTACTGAGGCCCTCATCTTGGGTCACTATATCTCAGCAGCTAGAATCTATGTAGATCTAGCAAAAATTGAGATAATTATTTTAATACCTATCCCTTCCACACAAATAGAGGTACGCAATTTTCTGGGATTTTCTAGTTATTATAGAAGGTTTATAAAGAAATTTTCTCAGATTACTGCACCGTTATATGCACTAACAGGAAATATTGATTTCATTTGGACAGATAAATGTGACAACACTTTTGAAGATTCAAAATAGCTTGTATCAACAACGCCAGTATTAAGGGGCCCAAACTGGTATTTGTCATTCTAGATTTCATCTGACACTTCAGACACAACCATAGGAGTAGTTTTCGGCCAGGAAGAAGATAAAAAGCCATATGAAATATACTATATTATAAAAAATCTATCTCCTATTGAATTATATTATACTGTTACTGAAAAATAATTTTTGGTTGTAATCTATGCTATCAATTAATTTAGACATTATATAATTCCAAAGATATATGACTCGGAAGTAGCAGAAGACGAGTTTCCAGATGAACACTTATTTTCTATAACAGTGAAAACACCATGGTACGTGGATGTCGCAAATCATTTGGCAGTGGGAAAATTACCCAAGCACGTAATGCCTAATGAAAGAAAAAAAATAGTACAGCGCAACACAAGATTCTCTTGGATCGGGGACTATTTATTTCATACAGGAGTTGATATGCACATTAGAAGATGCATCAAGGAAGATGAAGTTTTTCACATTCTGAAAGCATGCCATGATGGCCGTGCAGCGGAAATTTTGCAGATCGTAAGACTGGTCACAAAGTTTTACAGATGGGTTGTTATTGGAGCACCAATTTTAAAGATGACAAGAAGTTTGTTCAGGCATGTGACAGTTGCCAAAGAATGGGATGCCTCGATTAGTCTGATGAGATGCCCCTGCACCTATAGATAGTCATTGAACCTTTTGACCAATGGGTATTAGAATTCATCAGTCCAATAAACCCATCCTCTAATCAAAAGACATATATATTAGTTGAAATAGAGTATGTGACTAAATGGGTGGAGGCAGAGGCACTACCAAGGGCAATAGAGGATGCGGTAATCCACTTTCTTTTCCAACTATTCATGTGATATGGCTTTCCTAGAGAGGTAATTATGGATGGAGGGCCAGAATTCATAGGCCATAAGATCATTGCAACATTAAATAATTATCATATCATGCACAAAATCACGACTCCATACCACCCATAGGAAAATGGATAGGTAGAAAGCACCAATAAAGTGATCGAGACAATACTCACAAACATAATTGCATCACATAAATGTGACTGGGCTAACCGATTTCCAGAAGCCCTGTGGGCATACTGTACGACATGGAGAAATAACACGGGATATTCCCCATACCAATTATTGTTTGGCAAAGAACCTATCTTCCCAATTGAATTTGAAATCTAGACATTGAGGATAGTGCAGGTGGTAGGATTGGACTTAAATGAGGCATAGATTAATAGGCTACATCAAATCAATGAATTGGATGAAATCTAACTATCAACTCTTTAGCACACTGCATTGATCCAATAGCAAAGAGCGAAATGGCATGATGCCCTTATTAAAAAGAAGATCTTCCACGAAGGATATTGGGCACTCCTGTATGATTCTAGGTTCCAGGATTTCCCTAGAAAACTCCAGACTAGATTGTTAGGACCTTATGAGATACAAAAGGTGCATGATAATGGAACCATCACACTAGCCACCATTGATGGTTCTAGCTATTCTTTCAAAGCGAATGGACATCGAGTACGACTTTATCATAAACCGCTTACCAGGGAGTCCTTCTGCCAATAGTTATGGGAATATTCCACCACACAAATTCTTGTTGAGGAGGGCAACCCATCCTCAACATTGAACCACTGAATAATTCATTTGTTTTTTAATTTTGTACACAAATTTTTCTTTCTATTTTGATTCAATTTTCTTGTATAAAATGTAAATAAACTCTTTTTTTTCCTTTGTTGTTTCCTCTAGGGAAAAACTGTTGTTCCCTCTAAAGAACAGCTGATGTCCCTTCTAAAAAGAACAACAATGGCTGCATGGATATTCTTGTTGTTGTTCCATTTGAGGAACAACTGTTTTTCCCTCCAAAGAACACATATTGTTCCCTCTAAGGAACAACAATTTTGTGTACATATTTTCGTGTTGTTCCCTTTAAGGAACAGGTCTTGTTCCCTCTAAGGAACAACTGCCATTGCCTCTAAGGAACAACAGTGTCCTGCATATTTGATTTTCGTGCTATTCCATTTAAGTAACAACTACTGTCCCTCTAATGAATAGTTGTCATTCCATTTAAGGAACTACAGTTTCCTATATATTTGATTTTCGTTCCCTTTAAGGAACAGTTGTTGTTCCCTCTAAGGAATAGATTTCGTTCCCTTTAAGGAACAACAATTCCATGTCTACTTATTTTTGTTGTTCCATTTAAGGAACAATTGTTGTTCCCTCTAAGGAATAGCTTCCATTTCCTTTTAAGGAACAACAGTTCCATGTGAACTTGTTTTTACTGTTCCATTTAAGGAACAGTTATTGTTCCCTCTAAAGAACAATTGTCGTTCCATCTAAGGAACAACGGTTCCTTGTATATTTGATTTTCGTGCTATTCCATTTAAGGAACAGTTGTTGTTCCCTCTAAGGAACAACTTTCGTTCCCTCTAAGGAACAACAGTCTCATGTGCGTTTGCCTTTTTCTGTTCCCTTTAAGGAACAATTGTTGTTCCCTCTAAGGAACAACAGTTTCGTGTGTGTTTGTTTTTTGTTGTTCCCTTTAAGGAATAGTTGCTATTCCCTCTAAGGAATAATAGTCATTCCCTCTAAGGAACAGCAGTGTTGTGTGCGTTTTCTTTTTTCTGTTCCCTTTAAGGAAAAGTTGTTTTTGCCTCTAAGAAACAACAGCCGTTCCCTATAAGGAATAGCAGTGTCGTATGCATTTGTTTTTGTTGTTCCCTTTAAGGAATAGTTGTTGTTCCCTCAAAGGAACAAAAGTTGTTCCCTCTAAGTAACAATAGTTTTGTGTGTATTTGCTTTTTTTTCCCTATAAGGAATAGTTGTTGTTCCCTCTAAGGAACAAGAACCTTTCCCTCTAAGGAACAATATTTTCGTGTGTATTTTCTTTTTGTTGTTCCCTTTAAGGAACAGTTGTTGTTCCCTTTAAGGAAAAAAAGTCGTTTCCTCTAAGGAACAATAGTTTCATGTGTATTTTCTTTTCGTTGTTCCCTCTAAGGAACATTTGTTATTCCCTCTAAGGAACATATGTCGTTCCCTCTAAGGAACAACAGTTTTGTCTATATTTGTTTTTTGGTGTTCCCTTTAAGGAATAGTTGTTGTTCCCTCTAAGGAATAACTGTTATTCCCTCTAAAGAACAACAGTTTCGTTTGGGTTTGTTTTAATGTTGTTCCCTATAAGGAACAACAGTTTTGTTTGCATTTGTTTTTCCAATATTCCATCTAAGGAACAACTACAATACCCTTCAAGGAACAACAATTTTGCGTCCAATTATTTTTTCTTTCTTTTCACTGTTCCTTATAAGGAACAACCACTATTCCTCTAAGGAATAACTGCTATTCCCTCTAAGGAAAAACAATTTCGGTGTGCACTTTTGTTTCTTTTTGTTGTTTCTCCTAAGGAACAGTTGTTGTTCCCTTTAAGGGACGACACCTTTTTGTGTGTTTTTCTTGTTGTTCCCTACAAGGAACAATACTCTTTGTGAGAGGTTTTCTTTAGAAAATAACCACCTTTTGAATATTATTTCACTCTCTATGATCCTCTATAGGGCAAGAATACAAACATATATGTAAGGATACAAAATTTGAAGGTTACTAGAACAAGCAAATTGAATATTATCATCTTTAATGAGATTGCTTTGTACTGATTAAAAAGGGAAGGACAAAACCATCTATATCACTTTTTTGTCCGTACCTTCACTATAAATCAAATTGATTGGCTATTTGTACCATGTTGGTTCTTCCCTAACTCTAATTATTTCTGCTCATTATCATTGAATAAGAGTAAGGGAATTTTTTTCTATTGGTATGTTCAGACTTCTTCCACCATCCGTACTCTTAAGGAGTGTTGAGCCACCCTCTATATATAAATAGGAAGTGTTATCTAAAAGAAAATTGGAACGAAAGAAACAAATATACATATGTTTACTAATAATTCTATGATTATTCAGATGGAGGATAGGGGGTCTCATCATGAACCAACCTACCATGATCATAAGGAAGAAGCGAAGTGGCATGCCCACTATGGCCACCACACTAGGGATATGATCCAATGGATGCATCAAAAAAATAAAGTCCTTGGAACAGGAGGTCTCATCATGAGCTCACCTACCCACTTTTCGCTCCTCCCCAGTGAATGGCATTGTGATTCATCTAATCATGAAGCTGGCACAATGGCATCAATTCTTACATCGTAAGGCACTTTCCTAATTATACATAAAGGATCATGGTTCCAAAGGGTGAAAAAGCAACTCTATCAAGGTTATAAATGCCTGTGGGCAACAAAAGCTCTACTGATGGTATTGGGGTCATAATTTCAACATCAATAGTGGTTATAACTCCCTTTTCTTACTCTTTATCTTTACTACAGAGAGATTATATTTCTAATTTATTTTTTGAACCTTTATTCATGAGATATCTTTTAAAAAAGTCAATCATAGTGTTTTAAGTGGAATAATGACCGCAAAGCATCTTGCCCACGTAAGATGTCCTTTCTTCCTTTTCAAATCACTCCACGACTTCTCCACATTTATCCATAATTCTCATTCTATGCATCGATTTTACTACCCCGATATTTTTTGTGATCCTATCATAAATATGTATACCTTGCCATTTTTACCACTTCTGTACATTGTTGCCAGTACGTCATTCCTTCATTTAACCAATCGACGGTGACCTATCATTTTTAGAGAGGCGAGGGTGACTCCCAAAGCACTTATGCATGCATGTCAGTGCTTTGTTTGGTTATACTGGACTATATGACATTCCATAATAGAAATTATTTAATGGTATCTATGCTGAAAAAGTATCATCTGATATTAACAACTTGTTGATCCATCACTGGCTCTGTCTATTGCTGTGTTACATGTGTTAAGCTAACAGTGTGTAGAATTCAGGCAAAATGGGAGGAAGAACAGTGCATAGGGAGCCATTAATACTAGCTGTTTCTGATGCCGCTAGAGAAATTCTAGTCCGAGCAGGATGGGTTGCATACCTCACATGACTGCAAGAACCCAATGAAGCCATTGCTATCGAATTCTTACAAAATTTACAGAATGAACATTCTATGATAAGAGGAAGGCAAATTATAGTGATAGACATAATAATAGCTAAAGTGTCCGGATTACCAGCAGTCAGACTCATATGGACTCATAAAAAATTGAGGTTGCAGGACGCTATTGCAGTCTTTCGGGATGAGGGATAGGACCTGATTGTCAAAGGCAAAGGAGTTCAACATTAATCCCTTGGAGAACTATGGACAATACTATCCAGAGTCATTTAGAGCTATATCACATGTGATGGAAGAAAAGACATGGTAAGGCCACGTCACCTTAAATTATTAGCAGTTCCGAAAGAAAAATGTTATGTAAACTCGCCTACGTATTTGAATTTCTTATTGCATGACACCGCTTGAACCATAAAAAAATCCCAACATGTAGAGACTGTCATGAGTCATCATTTCTTAATTAGGTTGATAATAAGCTACAACCTTTGCCAGTAGTAAACAAGTTGGGAAGAATTAGTATTTACCATAAAAGGGGGGTTAGCTTTACTTGCTCCTAACCCTGTTCCAAAAAGGAAGAGGACTACCGGCATAGCAAACATTCCACAATAATGTACACACTTTTCCAGATTAAAGACAAGCTTGGGAACAACAAAAAATCCCTAGGGTAGCAACAACCAACCCATAAAACTATCTAGTGGAAATACGGGATGACCGGGAGTCCGAACATGAGGAGTAAACAAAGCACTCTAGTAAAGAGGAGAGGAATCAAACATAAATCCCCTTAACACCCAACAAAATTCCCTTGCAAGACTTATTTGATATTAAATTGGCCCAAATTTTGGCCAATATGAATGAATTTATACAGCCCGAAAGCCTGCTCAACTTTAATGTTGAAGCAATAGAATCGGAAGAAAACTATACACATAATAGGAGCATATCGAAAAATGTAATCATTGGAGAAGAAACAGGGGCACAAGTCACTCAGGAAGAGGCAGACCAAACTAGTAATACACCTTGAGGCGAACCTAGTCAGGTCAGTTTAAATATAGAGGATGTGGGCCAAACATGAGAAATAGGAACAAGTTAGGGTAAGGACACAACTCTTGTAGAACAAAATACAGATGAGAAATTGAGCTCGCTAAGAGTAGAAACGATTAGTGGAACAGTTGTTCCTTCCGAAAAGAAGAAAAACAAAATTAAAAGTCTTAGGAAGGAGCAACAGAGGTTGCAAAAATTAGTAAAAACACCCAGGCAAAATATAGGGACATTAACAAGGGGTAAAGTTTCAGGCAGAACCCCAAAAATAATGAACACAACCATTCAAACTGAATTTCATGATATGAAGGTTACTGGGACTCACACTGAGCCCATATTGACTCAAATTGTTAAGGAACAACATGTAATTGTTGTAGAAGCAACTGGCCAAACAGAGAGTGTACATTTTCGTAACTTAGCTATTCAAACAGAGGTTGTACCCTCTGATAGAATGGCCACCAAGAAAGAAAGACCGATGGTCCATAATAAAATTACATGGACTATAAGCATTTAGTCCCATAATAAGAACACACAGACAATAAAAATCCACTCTCATAGCAAGAATACACAAATAGATATTCAAGCCAAAGATATTATGACAAGTAGTGACCCTAGTATAGAAAATCTTCAAGAAAATCTGGCACAGGTTTGGCTTACCATAGAATGGCTTGAGATAGAAACTATCCCCCAACAAAGATACCAGGAATACGGAGGCAACTGCAGGATATGAATGAGTGAGAAAGTGAGACCTTCAATAAATACTGATGGGCGGAGGAAAGAATTGATAAAATGAAGATTAGATTGGAGAAGGCCATGAGTCAAACGGATATTATTTGCTCATTATACACTGATGTATTGGCATGTAGATCCCCTGCCAATAATTATGCCCTATTCTTGCAGGAAAGATACTTACAGTTGAAGATCAACGCTGTCAAAGATGGAAAACCAATAGAGTTGAAAATAATTGAGGATTTCATAAACTGTTATAAACATCATGGGATAAAAGTTCAGAGATTGTTGTGTGAGTTTTACTGACGTAATTTTATATTAGAGGAAGAAATTGAAAAGAACCCTAGTCCTTTTGTGGGGGATGTACAGTTCCAGGCTTTCATTTCATTCACTGTTAATCAATTGAAATGGTTCAAGGCTCATAACACTTTCCACAGGCAGGAAAATGGACTTGACCTGTGGGTCAGAGGTGAACCAAAGAACCCATTACAAATGCTATCCAGTCACAAAAGTCTGATGAGGAGGGAACGAGTAATAAAAATCTTGGGACCCATTCGCAAAGAGATTGTCAAGAAGGGAGTAGAATACTTCCTCTCTATTCAGCAAAGATCCTTAGTTGTAGCCAAGTTTAGGTGGATAGTTTCTAATAGTACTGTACAAAACAGGGAGCCATTCGATTATAAAAGCTTTAAGCTTGTTGTAGAATGCTTTGTTACTTACAAAAACCTCATCTTAAGGGAAGGTCGTTATTGTTTAGGTTGTTGGTTCTGTAGCCCTATCATTTGGTACCCTACTAAAGGTTATAAATCTATATCTGAATTACCTGAGGGGAAGATAGGGCCCATCCTTGAGCTCTTGGCCAAAAATCATGGTCTCAGACTACTTTATGACATTCCTTCTCCAACTTATTCCTTGACTTCTCTGCCCATGAATTACATGGTTTTCATGAGGATATGAAAAAGCATAGGCAGGGGAGTATGTTGAGTCATGGAAAAGGTATGCATATGTTCTTTATTTCATCATCCTTTTTGTTTAGTTATATCCATTTTTATATCCTAATATGTTAATATATCAAAGGATTATGGTAAGAATGAGGAAATTATATGTAATTACAATTGAGTTGGTCGTTATCCTTCTTTATGCAGGAAAAATATGAAAAGGGACAACTGTTTCTCCCTAACCAAGGAACAACGAAAAAGTAGATAGCCAAGGAAGGAGCGTGGAAGTTACCGATAAGGACAAAATGAATCATAATGATTAGTGCGAGAAAGGAAAGATCACTAAAGTTGGAAAATTGCATGAATCCCTTAGGATCTCTTGATCCTGAGGGAGCGATTTTACTATTTATCTTTTTACCTCTTTCCCATTATAAAAGGCAACGATTGTAAGTAGAAAGGGGAATTACTATTGAGAAATTGTAACTTTTATCACTGACTCTCGCTGTTGAGCAGAGCACGAACTTACTATAACGCTTATGCAATGATTAATATATAAAACAATGTTGTTCCTTCGCATTTCCGGAAGTAATCCGGCGGTGTTCAATGGTGACTAAGGGCCCAGCCCTGGTGGATTCACTTGCTATTCCTGTATCATGCATTTATGATTCCTGCAATGTGATGGTTTGATTGAATTTCTACTTTCTACAATTGTATCGCTTTTCTATTTCCCATTTTCCAATCTCAATGGAATTGTTTTGTAATATCATTGATTCAATTTATTGTTATTTCAGATGTGGTTAGTTAGTTAAGCATTCCATTTTGAGATCATCTACTATAAATAGTATTGACTACTGCTGTCGAAGCTCTTAAATTGAGATCATCTGCTGCTTATATTAAGAATTGTGTTTGATTGAGAATAAATCAGTTAAAGGAGAAATGAGTTATTACTACTATATTATCAATTGATGATTGTTGTTACTTTGATGAATGTCTAATTTAGTTTTGTTAGAGGATTGAGTTTTCTTTTAACTGAAATTAGAATTTACCTGCTGCATCAATTTACTCTTATATTTGAAGGAACCATACTGCAATTTAGAATCATTACTCTCTCAGTTAAATAGCCACCACATACTGTATACACTCTTGAAATAGAAAGACTTGCCCGGATTCATAATTAATGTGAAGATAATTAGGACTTAAAAAGGCACCTTTTATCACCCAACAACAACATTAATTTGTCGTCAAGGCCACTCTATTTTATAGGTGTTCTACATTTACATCCATATATCACTTTGAAAAGACATCTTGAGGGAAGCATGATAACTATTATTGTAAGAAAATTCTACTAAGTGTATGTAGACCTCCCATTTTGCTGGTTGTTGGATTACATACATTCTCAACATATTTTCAATCACTTGATTTACTCATTCAATATTCCCATCAGGTTGAGGGTGGTATATTGTATTACATTATACTTGAGTACCTACCCCTTCAAACAATGCCTTAAGAATGCAGAAGTGAATTTGACATCTCTATCATAATTTACCATCTTTGGTATCCCATGCAATCTGAAAAATTATTTCTTAAACATATTAGCAATTTGAATTGTCTTCAAATTAGATTGCACCAGTATGAAATGAGAATACTTAGTTTTTCCACTACAACCATTATAGAGTAATTTTTTTCTTGGTTTTAAGTGGGCCAATAATAAAATCCAACATAATGAACTCCCACTTCCATTCTGGAATGGGTACTGGGAGAAGTAGTATGGTTAGTGTTGATGCTCAACTTTTACTTGTTGGCATTCCAAACACCTGGCTAGATACTATGCCACCTCATTTTTTATACCCGACCATAAATATTCTTTCCTCAAGGTAGTAATCATTTTTTGGTATCCAAGATGAGCTGCCTAAGGACTCCTATGAAATTCATTTAAAATCAACCACTTAATACTAATTTTATAAGGAACATATATTATATTCTAGTAAACCAACATGTTATCATTATTTACCTCATATCCCAACTATATTTCATTGTTATCCAAATTTTAGTTTTGCTACCATAAAAATCAGTGTTTAGGATATGTTTGAGAAACCTATTTGATATGATCTTTGAAGGAATATTCTATTTCACTGAAGGAGATTTGGTAAACAAATTTTAACTTCTTACTTAAATCATCTTCTACCCAGTTCTTCTTCCCCTTTAAATGTTTAATTTCAAATTCAAACTCGCTTAGGACGATGGTCCAACGTGGTTTTCAAGTATTTAAATTTGGTTGCTTGAAATAATCAGTTAAACTACTGTGATTGGTCATCTGCCATTAGTATAAAACATTTTGACAGTAAATAATGTGTCCATATTTGTAAAGTGTGGATCACTGTCATGAATTCCAAGTCAAAAGCTAAATAATCATGTTCATGCTCTTTTAACTTACAAAACTCATAAGTTTCCACCCTTCCTTCCTACATCAACACTCCCCCTATGCCTTATTTATAGGAATCGGTGCAGACTGTAAATTCCTTTTTTGGGTTAGTAATTCTCAAAATAGGAGAAGTGGTAAGCAAATGTTTGATTGGATCAAAACTATTTTGGTAATCTCCTATCCATTTGAAGGTTCTACCCCTATTTTGCAAAGTGGTAATAGGATAAGCTACTTTTGAAAAACCTTGAATAAACCACCTATAATACCCTAAAAGTCCCATGAAGTATTTTATATCCACCACATTGTTAGGAACATGCGAGTACATTATGGTTTTTATCTTTTTTGGGTCCACCACAATGCCATATTTGGTGATTACATGTCCCAAGTATTAGATCTTTTCTTTGTGAAACTCGGATTTGTTGTAATTTTCATATATTTCATGCTCCCTTAGGGTCTGCAAAAACATTCGCAGATGTCTCTAGTGTTCCTCCATGTTTCATGAATAAATAATTACGTCATCTATAAAAATGAATACAAATTTATCTAAGTATTGATAAAATATATTATTCATGAGACACATAAAGGTTACAGGGGCATTAGTTAATCCAAAGGGAAAAATTACAAATTCATAATGTCCACAACAAGTTCTGAAGGTTGATATATATATATTAAATATTATTAGTATATATATATATTATATATATATTAAATATATATAATACTATATAATACTATATATTATATCATCTTCCTTTTCTTATATGATGATCCCCAGAGTGCATGCCAGTTTTAGAAAATATTGTAGCCCCCTTCACTTTATCAAATAAATTGTCAATACAAGGCAAAGGATATTTATTTTTGACTTTAATTTATTTAGCTACCTATAGTAAATATAGTCAATACACAATTATAGGGTACCATTCTTTTTCCTTACAAATAGAACTGGATGCAAAAGTAATTTTTGTCAACTAACTCTTGTAACTGCATTTTAAGTTCAGTCAGCTCATGAATGCTAATACGGTAGGGTTATCTAGATATGGGAGTGGCTCTAGGAACAAGTTGAAGAGTAAATTCTACGTCCCTTTTAGTAAGCAATCGAGGAGGATTTTCAGGAAAAATATCAGCAAATTCTTGTACTACAGGAAAATTCTCTAGGGTAGTATTATTTCCATAGAGTTTGTGTATCCTACTTGCACTGTGTAGAATTGACACCCCTTCCTAATACACTTGACCAAGTGAGAGGCCATGATCAGTCTCAATTTTAGGGGTATTTTCACTCATTGAACTTGTTGCCTTATTCCCTCATTATTCAAGTGAGTAATTATTTTATATTTATACTTAATGAGGGACTAATGTTTTTCCAACCATTCCATTCCAATCAACATATCATATGATCCGAGGGGTAAAACATTTAAATTTTCTATTGTTGGTTGTCCTAACAGTTCCTCTGGATAATTGTCAACTTTAGGCAACACCCTTCTCTTAGCCCCTGTAGCTAGTTGCACCAACAACGAATTTTTAAATTTAGTGGTTTGCAAGTGGAATTTTTCTACTATCTTAGGACTCAAATAACTTAATTTATACCCTATATTCATTTATGACGGGCATAAATAGCTTGAAAAGTTTATCTTCAAACACTACCATGATCAGTTGGTACTCAAACCAGTGATCTTCTAGTGAAACATTGATTCTGGGCAACCTCCTTACAACTTCTCCTACGATGGAGGCTTCTTGAAATTGTGATACTTGTGTTGTTCCTTTTCGGTAAGGGAAATTATTGAAATAATGTGGTTCCCCACAACCCTAGCTTTGTAAGGAAGGCCTTGCTACATGTTCCAGCTCAGATTTGTCAATTTGGTCGGTGGAATTCAACTCATATTGTGACTAGGGTTTTGTTGAATCTTTCCTATATGTTTATTATGTTGATTTTTATAAGAACCCTTGGAACCCATAAAATTCTAGCCTTTAATACTCTGTGATACTCTATGTCCTTTATTTTCATATGACCATTTACTTCCTTCTCCTTTCTTCTTCAATTGTTGGTAACGTATTTGTGCTTTTGTAATAAATTTGTCCATAATTTTTGGGTTATCGAATCCCAATTTTTCCTTCATGTATAGAGGTAAACTACTAATAAACCGTTGGACTTTATCTTTCTCTTCACGGATGTAAGGAACATACTTCAACAAAGCTATAAATTTCATGATAAATTCATCCATAGAAAGTTGTTGCAGCCGAAGATCATGAAATTCCTTTGCTTTCTCATCATAACATATTTCGAATAGGTATTTATCCTTAAAGTGTTTCTCGAAATTTTCCCAAGTCACCTCATGTTCATCAATTCCTCGCAATGTTTTTACTTCTTCCCACCATAAGGTGGCCTTTCCTTGTAGTTGATAAATTGTGAGGTGAGATATCAGATTAAAGTCATACTCATAAACTTGGAGGTATTTTCTCATGTTAATGAGCCAACCTTCAACAAACTCCTCTTGTTCTCCATCAAATTTCGATGATTTAATTTTCTTAAACTCTCCCTAAAATTCAGTCTTGTCCTTCTTAGGCCCCTTATGATTTGACACATTATCTAATTCTTCTTCCTAGTCTCCTTCTATCGTTGAATTATAACCTCCCTATCCATGGATGTTTTCATGATCTGAGGTCGGAGCAGGGTATCGATGGTTTTATCTATCTAAAAGGATTTTCATGATTTTCTCTTGCTCTTGCATCAACCTCTCATTGTTAGCTCTTAATAGAGATATTTGGTTCTTGAATTCATGTACTATCTCAAAGATCGCAGCATTAGTATTCCATGATTGCTCTCCCACATGGACCCACATTTCGGGGTTGGCTTTTGAAAATGGTTCTAATCAAGCTCCTAATGTTCGTCTTACTAGTGTAGGTCCAACTGTCCTCGTGGTGTCTTGTTTCTTTCACTCTGTTAACACAACAATTGTTGTTAATCTCATATATACCCATTTAAGCCACAATGTTGAAATGTGGCTCCAATACCACTTATCACATAACCCCTTTTGACACCAAATTATAACTCAAATCATATGATTAAATATATATAAGTAAAATGATATTAAAAAAAGCTTCGCAATATTTATTCTTCCTTACCAATGTTAAAGTCCTCGTATTAATATTAAATTTTTTATTCATCATGCATTCAGTGTTAAGGTTACATGTTCAATAGAATGGTTGTATCGACATATAATGTTCCACCTACAGACATTATAATAAAATAATAGCTTACTCGCTTTACTATGTATAGACCTTACCAAACATTACACTAACTCACAGCTAGTATTAACCCTTGATAATGTTTCCTAGTCCTCTCCTAACCCAACCTAGGGTCTGGATTGTTCTGGTAATCAGTCTACACTGTACACTTAGCGTATTAGGTCTTGATATACGAGGATAGATCCAAAGCTCTTCTCTCTCAACACTAAAACAACGATGGAGATTGGATTTTGGGTTCTTATGTGTAACTACCCACCTGACCTACTTAGCCCAAGGTTCATTTGAGACATTCACTATGAGGGTTTGCTCAACACACTGGTGAAATTGATCCATTGTTCCAAAGAGAAATTTCGATTGTTACAAGGAGATTCTAGCTGGTGGCATGTCTTTTTTAACCAACCCAACATCACCATGACAGATATCGGTGATATTACTCGCATTAGAGGGTTTCTTTACTCATTTGACTCCTTGTTAATTGTGATTTGCTGTAATTTCCATGACCTAATGGAACATGGTTTTACAACAGAGGTTGTTTCTATTACCATTCTGAATTTTGGTAGATAACTTGCTACAAACAACACAAAAATAAGGTATATCATTTTATTTCCTTTGAGATAGGGTCTATTTCCATGAACATTTCTTTGCTTCTTGGATTAGTAGGATTCTCTGCATTGTGCTTCAACTTGGAGGCTTTTCTGGGACGGGTTTATTTCATCTTACAAGTTTGTTGCCGACCTTTAATCCCCTACTCAGTATCCTATTGCCTCATTCCTGAGTTTGATAATCCTAAATTCCTTTGAACTTGTAGGTACAAATCTACATTTACTTTAAATCCACACATTTCTATGATTCGAGGCATCCACTAATGGTTTCACTTCACTCTTTTCCAGGTTTGACTACACTCGCTCTAACTGGAGGAGGGTTTTCCCTTCTAATCCTGTGTGACAAACATGGCTTTTCTTTTAATATATTAGTGAGGACTTATGGGCATTTTTAATTGTTTTATAGTGTATAACCCTACGTACTATTATAATTCTAGTTTCAACAATAACCCATAATAAACAAAAATTCCAAGAACTTAATGTTTAAAAATATATAAAATGACACATAACTAAAAGAGTTTTACATAAAACTTATCTATCCCTTTCATCGTGTGCTGCAAAATCATAATGAAAGTGGTGCCTTTCCTGCCTACCAATGAGACTGGTCTCTATATTGTGCCTCCCCCTAAAGTTTCCTCACAAGATGGTTTTCTTTAAAAGATAGTACTGCATAGAGGAATTTCAGTGACTATCTAGTCCCAACCAAACTTAGCAGTGAATAATTATCTTGGCACAAACTCCACGAGGCCAACCAACATGGACATCGATTCTCTATTTCTACAACTCATCTTCCTTAGGTCACCTCAGGTTCCTCGTAACCCTTTAGGTTTCCTTTTTCCAAGTTTTTGTTAGGACAGGATCTACCTCCTCAATCCTAATTGTGTTTTTGTATTAATATTTCTCATGTATATATACATGGAGGGAGAGAATCTTGGGCTTCACCTCCCAGTGTCTCTTCATATTCTTAATCTCCTTATTTTATATTTACATTATTTACATGAATTTCCTAATCCCAAATATTAGGTGTCAACAAAGCCCCCCTTAAACTGAAGGGAAGTTGGTGAGCCAAAGCATCATTCTGAATCTTTCAAACCTTTCTCTTCCAAGTGCTTTGGTGAAGATGTCTCTAATCTACTCATTTGTTGAGCAATTGCATAGATTGATTGTCTTGGCCTAAACATGATATCCAATCAGATGGTATTTTATATTGATTTGTTTCGTTCGATCATGGAACTTTTGGTTCTTTCCCTGTTGAAAATAGCAACAAGAAATGCTAAAAATAACACTTCTATAAATAGTAGTTTAGTCAGTGTTGATCTTAGTAACAATGGATGAAAAAATAGAAGTGCTAAAAATAACATTCTATAAATAGAATTTCGGGATACCTTCCTATTTTAGTTAGTCATTAAACTAAAATAGTGAAGTAAAATTCGAATTTGATCTTAACAGTAGTTTGTAAAATAATTAATTAATTCATGTTGAGTTAATTAGTTAAGGAAAATAAAACTTGAAGTCTATGTGGGGACATGCAACAGTTTTCCCATTAATTGAGGAATTTATCCATCAGTTAAAGAGATAAGGATGAGTTGTAATATTGAGTTGTAATTAGTTGACTTAGTTAACTGAGTCAAGTCCAGTTAGATTAATTAAAATAGTTTGTTGAATTAATGTAAGTTTGGTTAGTTAATGCTTGCATGCATGTAACTACTACACTTCAGATAACTAAGTATTCTCCCATAAATAATTCATGCATGTTAGTTCAGACAGACACCGAATTGAGATCAGATGGAGGGGTAGTGTACTATCAGTTGCTAGAATATTCCATTGTGAATATTCCTTGCATGCATAATGAATTCTTTCCTTGAGGATTGCACAGTTACTTTTTCAGGTTTAGTGAGTGTGATGAGGCCAATTCACACATGTGACATCATTGGACCCCAAGAAAAATTGCACAAGGAAATAGGAGGCTTGGGGAGCTTGCGAAAGACAACTATGTCTATTTAGTCTGTGAGTTGTATTGTTTGATTGCAGAGAGAGAAAGATAGCTTGAGAGCTGATTCTTTTTGTAACTTGAACAATATTTCCATTTGTATGATAATACAGAGTTGGAATCTTAGGCTCAGGCTTTCCCCGGGTTATATCTTCTGTGTTATGTGTGATTGATTTCTCATTCTTTGTTATATGTGCTCTCTTGATCTTGCTCAATTCAATTAAGCTTCCAAAAAGTGTTGTAGAAGTAGATCCTGTATTATGTTTTAGTATATTGCATAATCTATTGATCTACAGTGGGAATTTATATATGGTATCGAAGCAAAGGTGATCAAGGTGAAGAACATTATACAAGAAGGAGGAGTTCGAAGTTTTTGGCTCTTGAATATAGAAATAAAGTTCTTATCACATCTCAATTTCATATATGGCGTTCAGTGGTGTAAGACTCGAGTATGCTCTTGATGGCAGCTCAAATTATATAGCTTGGAAGGATCGCATGGAGGCAGTATTAGAGGATAACGGTCTAAAGGACTTCATTAATCAAGAAGTCCCCAAGCCGATTGATGCTACTCAATTGGCAGAATGGAAGTAATGTGTGGCTAGAGCAAGGAGAATCCTCCTGGAGGGAGTTCGAGACAACATTGTCTCAAGCCTCCATGGGAAGGAGACACCTTTTTCGATGTGGAAAACATTGAAAGATTGATATCAGAATAGTAGAGATCAGAGGAAGCTGGCATTGAAGGACAAGATTCGTAAGATCAAGTGTGAAAAGGGTGACACAATCTCTACATATCTGAACAAGTTCACCACCTGCAAGGATGAGCTTGGAAGTGTAGGGATCATGATTGTTCATGATGACACGATGGGTCTTGCACTCCTCGGTCTTCCTAAGAGCTGGAATAGCTACCAAGACTTGGTTAATGGAAGAGAAAAACTGCCAGATTGGGAACGACTTTGGTCGGATCTAATGCAGGAGGAAATAAGAAGAAGCATCACAGATGGATCCTCATTGAAGCAAGATGATGAGGAAAATCTAGCCTTAGCGAGTAAGGAAAGGAAGGTGAAAGGGAAGGCATCCCATCCCAAATCTGGTTCTTCCCATGGCGGGAGGAAGATTGACAAATCAAAAGTGCAATGCTTTCATTGTCATGAAGTGGGCCATTATGCTACGAATTGTCCACAAAAGAAATCCAAGAAGGGTTCCTCGAAGGGACTCTATGGTGAGGCAGTGACCTCAAAGTTTGAGCTACATTTCTTGCTTATTGCATGCATGGTTTCATCCATGGTGGGATGTGTGTGGTACGTAGACACTGGAGCTTCATTCCGCATATCAGGTGATAAGAATCTTCTCAATACCTTGGAGGAGAAGGATCTCTAGATGCGGATCGAGATGGGCAATGATGGAAAGTAACATGTTTCAGGTGAAGGTACGATCGTGTTTTAGAGGAAGCATGGAGCTCCCCTCACCTTGACTAATGTAAAGTATGTACCAGGTCTGAAGAAGAATCTTGTGTATGTTGCTATGTTAGAAGATAGAGGCTATGATGTATTCTTTAGTCAAGGAAACGTATTCTTGAGGCATATCGGTACTGGATAGACAAAGCAAATAGGGATTTGAGTCAAGAATCTCTACAAGCTAGAGGTAGACAACTGTTTTGTTTTGAGTTCGAAAGCTGAGATGGTGCAGAGCAAAGATGTTGGCAAGCTATGGCATAGAAGACTGGGCCACTTGCACCATGGATCCCTGAAGATCATGTAACAGATTTCTGTCGGATTACCCAAGGGAACACTTGAGAAGATGACTACATGCAAAGGTTGTACCTTGGGTAGGTATGTGAAATCTTCCTTTCCGGATCGAGACAGTAGAGCTGGAGAAATCTTGGAGTGAGTTCACTCAGATGTTTGTGCGCCCTTCTTTATAGCCTCCACCACTAAACAAAGGTACTATGTTATTTTTATTGATGATTTTTCTTGTAGATGCTTGATCTACTTTATGCAAAAGAAGTATTAGACCTTCTTGAGGTTTTGTGAGTTTAAAGCCTTGGCAGAGAAAGAATTTGGAAATAAAATAAAAGCCTTGCGTAGCGACAATGGTGGAGAGTGTGTCTCCCAATAGTTTAAATACTTCTTCGTTGTAGAAGGTATTAAACAGGAATTGACAGCACCCCATAACCCACAGCGGAATGGGGTGGCCAAAAGGAAGAACAGATTGATTGTGGGAGCATCTCGAGTGATGTTGCATGACCAAAGCCTAACACTGCATTTGTGGGTTGAGGCATGCAATACAATAGTATAGTTGCAGAATAGAAGCCCACACCATATATTGGGAATAAAGACACCTATGGTGGCCTATTCCTAGAAGCGACTTGATGTAATTCACTTCTGAATCTTTGGATCATCAGTTTACTATTATGTGACCAAAGATGCCAGGAAGAAGCTAGACCCAACAATTGAGTTGGGAATACTTGTGGGGTACAAGAGTACACCCCACAACTATCAGGTGTACCTGCCTTCCACTCAGAGGACATTCATATGCACGGAACTGAAGTTCAATGAGAATAAAGCCATGCACTTATCAAATGAGAGGGAGATCGAGTTACATGCTAGATGAGTAACTTTCAGTTCCTAAGGATGAGGAGCCTCAGATTGATGCAGAGTAGCCGCATGTAGAGGATCTGGGAGTGGACACATCCACTCATGCTGATACTTCCAAATATGGGTGGAAACACTCAAAGGAAGGTGATAGAGGAGGTCACCCAAGCGGTACACTGGGTACATGGCCCTGGTTCAGGAGTGTGTAGATACCAAACCTTCTTCATTCGAAGAGTCAGTGCAACAACCAGTCTAGGTTCATGCAATGGTAGAGGATTGCAACTCTATCATTCAGAACAATGTGTGGGATGTTGTCCCAAGGACTTAAGGCAAGTTAATGGTGAGTTCCAAATTGCTTTACAAGGTAAAGCAGGTAGCGGATGGCAGTGTTGAGAAACATAAGGCAAGGTTTCTTGCCTGGGGTTTCTCACAGGTTGAGGGGATCGACTACGATGAGACTTTTTCTCCTATAGCAAGGTACTCCTCAATTAGATCGATGTTGGAACTATCAGCTCAAATGGGGTGGAATATCCACCAGATGGATGTGAAGACAATATTCCTCAATGGGAAGATTGAGGAGGAGGTGTACATTGAGTAGACATAGGTTTTCGAGACCGTCAATCGTGAGTCGCATGTGTGCAAACTCAAGAGGGTTTTGTATGGGCTGACTGAAGCACCCTGTGGTTGGTACACTAGTATTGACAACTATTTCACCGGTTTGGGCTTCACCAAGGGTGAAGCAAATGCGAACCTTTACCACATTATGGTAGAAGGTAAACCATTGGTCATTGTTCTTTATGTTCATGATCTGATTTTTACAGGTGATGATTAGCTGATACAGTCTTGCAAGGAGGACCTTGCAAAAGAGTTTGAGATGAAGAACATGGGCCTTATGCACCATTTTCTAAGCATGGAGTTGTGGTAGAAAGATGGGGAAGTATTTGTGTCTCAAGGAAAGTATGCCAATGGGATACTCAAGCGCTTTCACATGGATAAGTGCAAGCCCATGTAGGCTCCTCTAGTTGGGAACTGGAGGAAGGAGGATGTTACTTCAGGTGAGGTAGCAGTTGCTACTATTTATCAGCAGTTGGTGGGTTCACTTATGTTTCTGGTGAATGCAGGACTTGACTTATGCTTTGCGGTGAACTAGCTGATTCAAGCTATGGTTCAACCTACCAAGAGATTTTGGAAGTCAACGAAACATGTGCTAAGATACCTCAGAGGCACATCTCAGTTCAGATTGTGGTACAGATGAACAAAGGAAGTGAAGCTTTAGGGCTTCACAAATGCGGATTGGGCAAGAAGTTCATCAGACCCGAAGAGCACTTTTGGAGGAATCTTCAATCTTAGTTGAGCTATATTTTCATGGTACAATAGGAAATAGAGATCAGTTGCACTTAGCTCAGTAGAGGCTGAATACCTGGCTCCTAGTTAGGCTGCATGTGAGGACATTTGGATGCGAAAGATTCAAGTGGGATTTTCTGGTCAGAGGATGGATCCTACATTTATCTATTGTGATAACCATAGTTGTATCAAACTATTTGAGAATCTAATTTTTCATGACAGGTCCAAGCACATTGATATCCAATATCACCATCTTCAAGACTGTGTGGTCAGGAGGATCATGTTGTTGTTGTATGTTTCGACCGAGGAATAGGATGCAAATATTTTGACTAAGGCATTGTCAAAATGCAAGTTGGCCTTCCATAGAGACAAGATTGGGGTTACTGATAATCCCTTTCTTGTTGAAGGGGAGTGTTGAAAATAGCAACAAGAAATGTTAAAAATAGAATTGCTAAAAATATTACTACTATAAATAGTAGTTCAGCTAGTGTTGATCTTAGCAACAGTGGATGAAAAAATGGAAGTGATAAAAATAACATTCTGTAAATAGCATTTTGGGATACCTTCCTATTTTAGTCAGTCCTTAAACTAGAATAGTGAAGTAAAATTCGAATTTGATCTTAGCAATTGTTTGTAGAATACTTAATTAGTTCATCTTGAGTTAATTAGTTAAGGAAAATCAAACTTGAAGTCTATCTGGGGGCATGCAACAATTTCTCCATTAAATGAGGAATTTATCCATCAGTTAAAGAGATAAGGATGAGTTGTAATATTCAGTCGTAATTAGTTGACTTAGTTAACTGAGTGAAGTCCAGTTAGATTAATTCAAATAGTTTGTTGAATTAATGTAAGTTCAGTTAGTTAATTCTTGCATGCATGTAACTATTGCACTTGAGATAATTGAGTATTCTCTCATAAATAACTTGTGCATGTTAGTTCAGACAAAGACCCAGTTGAGATCAGATGGAGGGGCAGTGTACTATCAGTTGCTTGAATATTCAATTATGAATATTCCTTGCATGCAGAATGAATTATTTCCTTAAGGATTTTGTAGTTACTTTTTCAGGTTTAGTGAGTATGATGAGGCTAATTCACACATGTGACATCATTGGACCACAAGAAAAATTGTGCAAGGAAATAGGAGACTTGGCAGGCTTGAGGAGGACATATATTGTGTCTATTCAGTCTGTGAGTTGTATTGTTTGATTGCAGATAGAGCGTGATAGTTTGAAAGCTGATTCATTTTCTAACTTGAACAAGATTTCCACTTGTATGATAATACAGAGTTGAGGTTATAGGCTGAGGCTTTCCCCACGTTATATCTTCTGTGTTATGTGTGATTGATTTCTCATTCTTAGTTATATATGTTCTCTTGATCTTGCTCAATTCAATTATGCTTTCGTAAAGTGTTGTAGTAGTAGATCTTGTATTATGTTTTAGTATATTACATAATCTATTGATCTACAGTGGGAATTTCTACATGACCAGCTTTATTTCAAAACTGTTGTCAATCATTAGAGGATTTTATGTATTTTTTTCTTCTGCAAATCTTCTCGAATGTTCGTGGGCCACAAAATTTCCTTTGTTTCTTGAGTTGCTGCCACATATTACTCCTCAGTTGTGGAGTCTACTGGAATTAATTGTTTGAGTGATATCTAGGAGACAACTCCCGATCTAAGACTCATAGCATAACTTGAAGTAGAAACCCCAATTTATTTCTCTACATCGAAGTCTAAATTAGAGTATCCAATCAAGTTGAAGTCACACACCTGTGTATACTTGAGTCCAAATTATTGAGTTTCCTTCAAGTAATTTAGAACTATTTTTTCTACGAACCAATGTCCCTCACAAGGCTTTATCATAAACCTTGAGAGGATTCCAACAAAAAATGAAATTTTCAGTCTGGTAGTAATCAAGTAGTTGAGACTTCCTAAAAGCTATCTATAATTTGTTGCATCTCAACTTCTTTTCCTTCAATGGATATGAGCTTCAAGTTCTAATCCATTGGAGTAGTCAAAGGATTGCACTCAGCCATGCCAAACCTCTTCAACAAATCTCCAATGTACTTCTTCTGAGAGATGAATATAGACTTCAGATATTGAGTTACTTCAATACCAAGGTAGTAGTGAACATAGCCCAAGTAAGTCATTTAAAAACCTTTACTCATTTCCTTCTTTATGGATGCAATGTAGCTACCATTGTTCCCTATCATCAAAAGATCTTCCACATACACCATAAGATATGTAATTGTTTTGCCAACTTTCATGAAAAAAAAGTTCATCATCAAGATCATAATGTTTGAAGTTGAGTTTCAGAGGATGCTTAGTTAACATTTCATACAAGGCTCACAGTGCTTTCTTGAAGCCATACAAGGATTTCGCAAGCTTGCATACTTCTTGTTATGGCCCTTCACAATAAATCCTTTTGGATGGGACAAAAAAACATTCTCTTTCAGATATTTATTGAAGAAAGCAATTTTTACATCCATTTGATGAACTTTCCAACCGTTCCGAGCTTCCAAGCAAAAGAGTCTCTCAATAGTAGCCCATTTTTCGTTGGGTTGGGGGGGGGGGG